>AYEL01025951.1:0-43698 GCA_000484575.1 Olivierus martensii | reverse complement strand
ATGTTGAATTTTTGCCTGAAGAGACGTTGGGTAGTTACCACTGACTCACCGTTTTTCACATATGTGTCATAAGCAAATATGCGGTGTTCTCGAGTCCACAGCGGCATGATGGATACTAAATGGCAACTCAAGGGGAGTTGAAGGCCACCTCCCGCACCTCCCTACTCCCTCCACAAGCCGAGTATGGTACGTTCAAAAACATCTGTTTCCCGTGACTCACCCTGTATTTTGAAACCGCGATGGTTTAGATTTTTTCCAAATTTTGACAATTCTATATTTTCCGAATTCTTCTAACTATCACAGATATACCATTTTTTGGCCTTTTTTTTTACAAAGTTGGTCTTTATCCTATTGTATTCTATTATTCATCCATAAAATATTTTAAGAATAAAATTGAGTATTCAAATTTTAACAGATTGGTTTATTTATTATCTAAGGTAATAAAGAATTTTGTATTCCCTACACGATCCCGTTACAAGACGATAGCCATTAGAAATTTTAAAATGTCGATAACTTTTGTACTATTTATCCATATAAATGATATTATAATGATTTGAAAAGACATTTTTTCATGTAAAAATGATATATTATTATTTTTCACCAGTAAGAACTTTATCTATAAGTAATGTATGTATATATATTTTTGATCAATATGAATATTAACTACTAAACATAACAAAACATAAAATGCAAATCGTCAAGAATTTATGCACGAATTACAAAAATAAAGCAAAGTGATTATAATTATAGCCTATGAATATAAATAAAGATGTAGAGCAATTGAGAATATCATTGAATACCATTTCGTTTTTATAATTTATAAAAAAAATTCTAAAAAATCTTATATGGTTTCTCGTGTGTTATTACTTTCTATGGACATTTCCATATAACATATTTAAATATGGCTGCCATAGTTTATATATCTATCATGTAATTTAAAAAATTATTTAAAAGGTGCAAAATTCCATATTGCCCAAAAGGTATGGGTTAAATGGAATAGTATTTTTAAAATCATTAGAAAAACATCATTTTCTTCAGGTACTTTCCAAGAGTATTAGATAAATATATACTTAGAACATTGTTTTATTCAATATTTGTATCAATTTTTTTGAATGGTGAAGGTTTTCTTTAAGGCATAGTAATAGCTTATTAGAAAAATAAAAAAGCCTTAGAATAGTTAATAGACTAGTCTAATTTAGAAATCAGTCTGATAATATGTCTATTTAAATTTTAACGAATCAAACGTTAACCTAAATTATAGTAGTAGGACTGAACGTAGCAATATAGAATAGTATTCCATATTGTCACCACCTATACAACAATATTTGAACGAAGCCTACTCCAATAGAAACCAAATCTCTCAAAATAGGAAGAGATATTGTGAAAGATGCTTCCTAAATACTCTTAAGAAACTCAGAAAACAATTATCATCTTACCTGTAGTCTTGGCAGATCTGATGATTTCAGATGGTGCAAAAATGTTTCTATTTGATGAAAACTCGTTCTCTATTTTAAACCGTCATGCTTCTCACCGAGGAAACTGAAACTGAAAGTATGTCGCCACTTAATGTAAAAATTCTGCATTATTACAGTTTCATAATACCGCCTCCTCTATGAGAAACCATGCTCTTCCATACAACCTTCATAATACTCCCAATTACTCTAATTCATGATATGAGATACAAACATCAAATGTTTTAAATCTTAGAATTTTGGTATTTCTAAGATTTTTCTATCATTGCATTATTTCAAATTTGGGAATACTGTATTTATTAAAAGAAGCAGATAAACAACAGAAAAATTCTCCATCTTCTCAGTAAAACAGATAAATGTGTTGTGTTTCCACGAGTTATTCCAACAGGATCATCGATACATAACTAACATTACAATAAACAATTGGCACAAACGTGTCTACAAACAGTGATCGCTTGGAAAGATTCAAAATTAGTAGAACTTTTACACCTTAAAAATAAGTGTAGCCTATATTTATTTATTTCGATTCGAGATATATACGATATTTGATTTCGAAGTATGAAACATTTCCGACTATTAAACAGTTCAGCTATAGGCCTATATTAATCACGTTTTATTCCACATGTTTGAAGAATTAATGATTAATTAATATTTAGAAATAAAATGAAACGATCTCGAGCTCCGAAAAACGTTAGAATTTCAGCTAAATGATGAAATTGCTCATTCGGCTGTATGCAGAAATTAGAAATTCTTCTTCGATAAACTAAAAATCGGAAAAAGTTTATAAACGTGAGCATTCAAAAATGGAAAAAATTTCTCAGTATACTGTAATTTTTGAATAATCTTTATAATAATCTTTTGAAAAATGATATTATCGTTGTTCAAAATGAAGACAACATTTTAATTTTTTTATAATTTACAAATTCTATGAGGATGTAGAAATGTTTGCTGATAAAGAAACAATAATGACAATAGAAGAATATGACAAGAACAAAATTATAAACTTCTGTTCACCAACAGAAAATAAAAATAAATAAATCAGTTTTATTATTCGCAATTATTATATTAATTCAATTAGATTTTTCCAGCAATTATTAATTTATAATTTCTCTTATAAAAAAACTGAAAATTTGATCTTTTAATCGTCTTTTTGGGATGACACATTACAGAAACCAAAAAGGAAATTATATGTGTATTTTTTTAATGTTATGATATCATCATCAATATACGTACTAGATATTGAGAAAAACGTTGAAATTATATTAATATAATGAATGCAAAGATATAGCCTTTCTTATTCGTGATCTCTGCTTTATCATCTTAGAAATATTTTGAATTTAAAATATTGCTTTGATAAGATTTAGTAAAAGTTTTGGAAGCCATAAAGATTTTGGCGCACTCAGTTTTAATAAACTGATATTTTATTTGTCTAAAATACTATATTTGAATGCCAAAATTTTCTTTTAAATGTTATTCTGGTGGTGCGGTGGAAGAGTGAAGCTTTTCTACTCGAAGGTTCGAGATCGAATCCTAGATCCTACTATTCATTTTTTCGACAGAATCTCGATTCAAGTCCTTCATTCCCATTCTTTAATGCTCGGATTAATTCTGCGTCGAGTTTCAGTTCAGCATTCTGCATTTAATACAATTAATATGATTAAAAGGAAAATATGCTCGCGTATCAATATTTATGCTTACGTGTGAATTTATCATGTTAACGGGTTTTGCAAAAATATTAATCAATGTAACGACGTAACGTAACCAAGAAAATTGATGAGAAATTGCGGAGATTGATGTGCGAAAGGGAATGATTGATGAAATGGAAAAGTTGTAGCGAATTTTCATGCTTCACTCGAGCAGAGATGTTGTTCATTGGTAAGATTGTTGAATAGAAGTGTTGGTGAAGTATTTTATATTATGTAATGAAGATTCTGATAAATCTCTGATGAAGTAATTACGAACAAAGGCGTAAATGAAGTAAAAATATGCACATAGTTTGATGATGATAATCTTTTTCAGAAACAAATACAGTCTGAAATCAATTTATGAGAGAGAAATGGCAGATTTAAATGCTGAAGAACAAGAATAAACTTATATTTGAATCAATGAATAAACGGATGACTTAAATATAAATATTCATACGAAAGTTAATTTCTAGTTAAAAAGACGAAGAAAGAAAAAACTCGATTATAAAACAGCATTATTGCTAAAATGATCAAAATTTGATTACAGTATATTGTTTACTGATTGTATTCCGAAGGTTTTTTATTGATAATCTTTCCTCGAAACGAGAAAGAGTGAAGATATTTATTATATCAATTAATGCAGTACAAATTCCCCATAATTTGATTATATAGAAAGTATTGTCGCAATGTGGAAAAATAGATAAATACTAGATTGTGCGAGAGCACAGAAAACGACATATTTAGACCATATCTTTATTTCGCAAATGATGATCAGCATAAAAAAAATTGCAAATATATCTTTTACTATTTTCCAGATCTATAAATATTGCAAATATCGTGTCTGGAGATGTTTCAGGAAGTTATTTAGAAAAACTTTTCGATGGAGTAGATAAAATAGTTTAGGAAAAGTGCTGAGTTGAGAAATATGACGAAAATGATATAAAATTTCTTATATAAAATATAGTGTGCTGTATATAAAAATGGAAAATAGAGAAGACTTGGAAATGTTTCCGTAAACCCCAGAGTACGTAGACCCTCTACTATACCTGAATGGAAATGAAGGAGAGTTTATATCCAGATAAATCACGAAAGAATAAAAGTATTTCTGAACTTTCTTATGCAATGAATATTGTATTTGTATCCGAAGAATGGAATAGTAATAACAATTTATAAATTATGATCGAGCTGAATGATGCCAAGCGGAAGTAAATTAACGAGTTCGTGCATTGAAGAAGTGTTTCAAACACGAAAAATGAATTTTAAAAACTACAAAATAATAAAGAAATTCATTCGATGGTAGAAGTAACTTAGTTTTATCTCATTAAATAATTTTTTATATCAAAAATATAATTGAGAGAAATTTAATAAGAAAAGATTCAAAATTGTATAAAATGTTTTTATTTATTTATTTTTAAAATAATAAGCTTGAAAAAATATTTCATAGAAGAAAAAAAAATGGTTTATTATATTTGAATAAAAAATATGAAACAAAATATTTAATTAGACATTAAAATAAAAATCATTTTTACTTTGATACCTGGTAGATTCTATACGACAAATGGTGAAGACACTATTAAAACTTTTCATAAAATTATCAGAAAAATCTTTAATATTTAATGTAAACAATGAAGGTTAAATTAATATTGTTATTTTATAATTTTTTTTATGAAAACGTTAGGTGAAAAATTTGTGATAACAAATTAATATCTTCTAATTGGAAATTAAAACTAGATCCAATGACAATTACCTAATCGAGAAATTAAATTCATAAATTTAAATAAAAGGATTGAGAACAATTATAATCGTGTAACGACTAGTAATTCAATTGACACCAAATCCTGAACTTTGCTTACTGTATTTAGATAATCACTGAACTATTGATCCTTATGACCAATATTAAATTCCGAAATTTATGCAGGAGTGGCAATTAAATGCAACATGGCAACCAACAGACATTATCGTTACCTCTATTATTAAATTACGTTGTAGAATAAGTGAGTAATTCTATCACTTCAGCTACGGAATTATTAAGAATGCAAGGCGCATAGATCTATAGAATCATGCTCGTTGCATAATTTCGACAAAGTTTTGCCACTCGGGTATTTTATATAAATACATAAAAGACTTTAACTCAGAGCGGGTTTTAACATCCAAGTGGTTTTTGTTTAAGTTTAAGAATGTATTTATGGGAATTTGGTTCAATAACATGTGTATCTCGAGTTTTTCCCCTCGGTTGAATGTAGACTAAAACTGAATTTCAAAAAATTCCTATTGAATATGGATTAGATCTTTAGATTCACTCGAGAGAAGAAAGAAAGCTTATCCTATAAGCAGAAAAATAGAATGGCAGTAACTACAATTCGAGTAAAATAGTGCTATAAAATAAATTCCATGTAAAGTATTTAGCTTTTTCTGGTTGTTCGCGTAATCTATATCTCGCTAAATCGATAAATATACAAACGGATCAATTTTTCGCTTTCAGGAAGCAAAAAAGTGATGATATTGTATACTAAAGATACGAGAAGGTTAATACATTTAGGAATTATTTTGAAATTGTTTTTAATAAATTAATAGATTTAAAATAAGTTACGAGAAAAGTAATTACTAGAAAAATATTTAAAAATAGAAAATAAAAATGAATCCGACATTTCGCCTTTTAATGTGAGGTATCTTTCCTCATAATAAAAGGAAGATACCAGGTTTAACTGTGATTCGCACTACTGCACATCAAAGAAATGTCGTAAATATTTTAAATAACGATATGTTTTGTTTCTATTTTAAGTATCGTCGCAGTTACAAAATACATTATTTTAAATTTGTGTAAGAAATGATATTTATATTCATTTTCAGTATATTCTTGTGTTTTATAAAAAATTTTTAAATTCATGAAAAATGTAAACAGAAATTGTATATTGTATGAAAATAGTGGCGCCTTTATCTTCAGGTGCACTAGGCGTGCACCTAGTGCATTAGCCTAATAGGGCAATACAAAAAAAATAATAAAAAATAAAATACAAATTTTTGATTTTTGAGGCCCTAAAATTTTCAGGGGGCCTCAAAAATCGAAGAATTAAACCCCGAAATCCATTAGCGCCTAGGGGATCGAGAGATACAACGCGCGCTACTGAATGAAGAGCGAGTGATCTGCAGAAATTTAAATTGAGATAATGATTACAATAGAAATTAGTAAAATTGGAAGAGTAAAACAGGAAAATATGATGGTATTTAGGAAAGAATCTTATTTAAAATATTAATATTTTTAATAATTTTTGTGCAATCACAATATGTACTAAGACAAACACTTGCGGCACATATCCAATGATCATCATCTGTTTGGTTTCTACCAGATCGACAGATGTTTATTATCTTAAATCAATTTGCTAAAAGATTAGATATCCTTTACAAATTTTCGTATGAGATTGTGATGGCTGGATATGCCTGGCTAAAATCCTGTAGAAAAAATCCAAGTTATATTATTTATCTCATTTTAGAAATAAAAAAGTTTAATGAAAAACGTGATGAACAATTTCTGTTAAATTATGTAAAGAAATATTGTTGAAGAATAATCTTTATGAAAATATTAACGATTATAAATAGATTTTCGTTTTAATTCGTGGGAATTAATACGCTAAAGATTTAATGCTGACAAATATGCTCGAGGAATATGAAAGATGACCAATTAAGATTTCACTATCTCCTAATATTCCTGGCATTATTGTGAGAGAATCGATGAGTCTTTGAGCAATAGGAATTATAGGACTGGCCTCAACTTCCTGAAAATAAGAAGATTAGGACTCAACATTTATCCCAATCCTCAAATGAAAATTTATTATCCTTCTACGCTTATGACAAGCATAAGGATTATGAATTTTAGAAACTTAGTAAGAAAAAAATTAAAAGTAATATAAATATATATGAAACTGTAATGGAAGCCTGTATTCTTAATATGAAGTAGGCCTATAGAATGTCTGAGATCTATTACTTTCCTATATTTCACCTCATACTTTTTTTAGCGAAATTTTCCTAATAACGAATTATACTAAATTCGGGTTAAATTTTTACAATATCAATTCAAAAATTTAGATATTTATTATTCAGATACTATAATTATAAACTGTAGAGCCTATATTATGAATTATACAGTTTTATTTATAAAATTTTTTAGTTCCGTTGTCAGTTTAATTAAATTCAATCAAAACATTTCCTTTTTGTACGATTTTTTCCTCGTTTTTTTATAAGTATCGATGCTCAGAAGAAATATGTTTCTTTTTTTAAGATATCTGTAACCAAAATAAAAGGAGGCAAGTACTTTTTGCGGGCTAATTAACAAAAGGAGAAAAGTTTTCTATAGATAAAAATAGAAACTTTAAAAAAGTTTCAAAGTTATAAAAATAATTTTGCAACTGTATAATATATTCTGAAAATTCAATTCAAATATTATATGTGCGGGAAAAATTTTGTAGGCAAAAACATTAAGCCAGAGAAATGCTGGATTTATAGACAGTAATTTTAAACAATTATGTACATAAAACATGGATATTAGAAAAAACATAATATATTAAAACATAAGTTACATAAAAAATTTATGAATTAAAATCATTCTTTTTTTTCGAAAGAAATTATAGTAGCTACTTAGGAATGATAAAATGTGATAAAATGCAAAAATAAATCATACTATTAATTAAGTATCATTATATAACAAATATAGAAATTTTATATATCAGTTTTGCGTAGAAGTATACGAATATATATTGAAAGATTACTTTTCGGGATAAACCTACAAAAATTATGGAATTTCTAAGAAATAACAATTTGTTTTCTAAAAAAGTACCATAGTTTGTTTTGTTTGTAAATATTTACAAGAGCAAATTCACAATTTTTTGAATATGTATTTTAAACAAGAATATTTAAAATTATGATAACCTACATTACTATCGAATTTATTTAAGTAATTATTTTTCCAATAGATAAAATATAATTAATTACAGTATATCACTTTTTATTAGAGATAGTCACCTGTTTGAAATGATTCTAGCCGTTTTTTCTCTCTTTCTTTATCAGTCATAATTTACGTATTATATCATAGCAACCATTGCTCTTACTTTTAGCGCTTGTATTAAACAGACTTAATCCAACTTCCATATTAATTAATAATTGCATCTCATCTATCTAAAATGGCATTTGATTTTTAATCTTTTCTATTTGTTAAATAGAATAAAAAAAGATATGAATTTGGTTTGTCTATCGGTAAGCGCAATAACGCCAGTAATTACTATATTATTCTATGTGGATGAAATTCACGTATATTACTGGGACCTATTGAAAATGTTGGATATCGATTCAATATAACTGACATACAAAGAGAAAACATATCTAGTCTATATGTTTTGGGACAATATTTCGCGTAAATATTACCCGATCTGAATAAAAATTTGTATATATTATTGGGATCTTCTAAGAAACCGAGCCTAATAAAAATGATCGATGATGGATTATATATGACTGGATGTTAGCTGTCAAAATGATCTCATGTAAATATTATCCGATTTGAATGAAATTCCTGTATATTATTGGGAACTGCTAGAAAATCGTGTATGCTAAAAACGATCAAAATCGATTTGTCATTACTGAATAATAACGAATCGATTTTAATAAATTTTAATATTGCATTATGGGAGATGCTCAAAATGTGTGAATCGGTAGATTGTTTCAATAAATTTGAAATGAATAAAAATTTTAATTAAAGAAAAAGATGAAAAATCATATCAGTTATCATCCATCTTGATTAACAGGAATTTTGTACTAGCACGTTCGACGTGCTTATACTCAGTGATCGTTTACCACTAGAAAATTTGATCCACGTGGAATTTGAAAACAGCTGGAGGTGGAGATCACTGTATCAAACGTGATCAAAATTGATCTGAAGTCGGATTTCGGAGTAGTGACGAATATGCAAGTTTAATTTTTCAGGTTTTTATTCGTGTTAGTGTTATTGTTAGATCCTTTAATCGATGTAAAGTATGCCTAAAGAAAGTTGAAAAACTAGAATAATAATTCATGAATTGTCTATCATCTAGTAATCAGCAACGTCACGACGATAACCACGAATTATGTTGTGATGACGCAATGATTGGCGATGTCACGACGACGGAACAATCGGTGACGTTACAAAAAAAAAGGCAAAATCAATGATATCACAATAAGTCGGCCGGATAGTCACGTGGTAAAGCGTTGCCTTGTCAACTGCGGAACTGGGTTCAATTAGTGGTTTCATATCCCGGGTGATTCAGGAGGATCCGTCCGGCCCATTGAACACTATCCTTCACTCGATGACAGCACCATAGATCTAAGCGGTTCGTAAGGAACAGATGAACTGTGTCGTTTAGAAAAATCTAGTTGGTAATCTCTCTAACAATGAGTGGCGTTACAAAATACTGTATATAATAACGTGTGATGCCACAATAAGATGTCACACATAGATATAACATTGTTATTGTTATATCATATACAGGAGGGGAAATTATATGACAGATATTCCGGACAGTGCAGAGTAACCAGATTAGTGCATATATAAGGAGGAATTAACTATTGATATATCTAAAGATAAATTTCAATATCTCTATACTTATTTTTTCCGATTTTTCTGTATTTTTTTGTAATAATTATGAAATGGTTTTTTTACCTTGTGTAAAACATGGTATTTTATTCTTTGAACAGAATATATTGTATATGATCCGTAATTAAATCCAGAGTGCTGCACAGTAAACTCCCATATAACGTGCTCTCCTATAACACGAATTCGTACTACACGATGAAAAAAATTGCGACTAGTACTCGATTTATAAATAAATAAATAACTATAAATATAAATAATACGCGATATTATTTATATTATATTTATTTAAATCGCGTATTATTTAAACTATATAAATAATATGCGATTTCCTATAACGCGGATCATATCTTTTGCGTTGTATGGAAGTCCGCTGTATTAGTTATCGTGCAGTCACAAAAATTCTCCTTTTCGGTACTGATTGTATACCATCTAAGAATAATAAATTAAACTAATTCATGTATTATTGAATTCATTTTGAAAAAATATATTGCTATTCTTATCAAATCAGAGCCATGCAAAAGAAATGGAAAAGTAGTTACTATGTATTACATATTTTAACATCCTCATCATCTTGTACACTTCATATACATATAGTCAAATCCCGATAAGACTCCACCATCCGTTTGGGGACGATTTTGGCGGCTAATCGGGGTTGGCGTTTTATCGAAAACACGTATAATATAGAAATGAACTCCGAATTTATTAAATTTAATAAAATACGGCATATTTATATTTAGTATCCAAACTTAACATTTCTAAAAAACTGTATACTTTACAGTATAGTATACATACCATATATATATATATGTACAATAGTATACAGAAAACAGTGAGAAAGTTTTTGAAAGCAAATGGAGTTTATCTAGAGCAACGGATGGCTGGCGCATTTCAAATAACAGAAGAGCCTTTCGCGAGCGTTGCGTCATGGTGAAGCATTAACAAGATTTCGCATTACGTGATAGTCGCTATGGAAACGATTTGTTTCTTACGATCTTAAATTCTCTACAACCTAGATGTGAACCAGGCTTAAAGAGACACACGATTAACCGTTAAACTCTATCTCTCCCACCCGATGCTTACAAATGAATCCAGAGAGCTTTTAATACAGTACTGACGAACTTCGGGATGCGAGTCATCTTACATGCCTTTGGCGGATTAACGAGGACAAATACAATCCAAAAGGACTACTTGTTTAGACGTTTCTATTGGCGGATGGTGTATGGCGTCTTATCGGGGTTTGCCTATTCCATTAACATAGGGAAGATCCGTTCCGCCAAATTTCTTGGCGGTCAGCGAGGGTGGCGGCTTATCGAAGTTTGACTGTATATATATATATAATATGTGATAAGTATGTACAATAAAGTGCACACAAATATAGTTTAGTATTCCTGTACTTTTATTCACATTATATTTGAAGGGTTTTTATGTTTTGAAGACTGATTAATATATCATTACGAAAATCACTCCCTAGGAATATATATTAATTTCTAATATTTTTATTAATTAATAATGTCAAAAATTAATAAAGTTTAATAAAAATGTTTACAGAACGAGTGTATATTTCTGGAGCAAAAAAAAGAGTCAAAATAACGAAAAAGTTGGAAAGAAGAAGAAAAAATTATCTGGAGAGTATCTCCTATTGTTTGCCTGTTTGTATTAATTATTAATGTTTACATTTAGTATGTTTATTATGAATGACTGTTTTTTTATTTTTTTTTATTAAATATGCTTTTTTAAATTTTTTCTTATAAACTGTGAAATATCGTGATAATTATAAGCATTAAAACAATAAATATAAATTCATTTAAATAACTTTTTTATCTCAAATTAATTAAAGAAGTCCCTTTATTCCCTTTGCATCGGAGCCACGAGCACCGCTGCATAGTCCAGAGCAGTGCAAATAAGGAGTTACTGTATGGATTGCACAAAGGTCCTGATCCTGATCTACTTTTAGTTGAATTATTTTTAGTTATAAGTTGCTCTCTCATTTAATATTAACAGAGTCGGCCGGATTGGCCGCGTGAAAACGCTTCGACTTTCCACTCTGGAGGCCCGGGTTCGAATCTCGGGTCCCACCCCTTGAAAATATTTATCATGGGGTCCGGGCCCGGCCCGTCGATCCCCGTCCTCCACAATCCGGCTGACCCCTCCGCAGGGTTGAGCAGCCTGTGGAAGGGCTTGTTTCGCCCCGCCACTTAGTACTCTTACTGAGTGGAAAGTGGCGTCATCTGTTGACAAAACAGGCCCTGATCTAGAAGGATAATTTTTATATATTTTTGATTTTGATATTTTTATTTTTATTGTATTCAAAATAGAAAATTTGATTATTTGATTATAATCATATTATTAAATATAAAAAGAAAGTATTTATTTATTATTCTGTCTGGTGATAGATAAAAGAGGCCTCTTTTATTCTTTCGCACCCGAGCACCAAGAAACTTCGTACGTCTCTGTATCAAGTATTGGGGATTATACCCTTTTCAAAGAAAGATGACCTGCATTATGTGGTAAAGAGTTTATGGATTGCAAAGGTCAAGTCATCCAATAAAATAGCCGGTTTCTGTTTCTTTCATCCAATAGCAGTTTACCTTTTATCATCGGTAACAATTTGAAATGTTTATTATATTTTAAAAAATTGTCGAATTAATACTTCATATTTCATGGCTGTGCTATTAAATATTAAACTAAATCTCTAATCGCTTAAATTTAAATAAATACAACGAATGATGTCACCATCCTTTAGTATTTAGCAGTAATGGCGGACAGTATAGTTGTTTGTAAGCGAGGAGAAACATTGCACAGTCAAGCTAGAAATATTATTTTAAACGTATATAAGTATTTTGGAAGGCAGAAATATATTCGAAATGACATTTTTAACAAAACTTCACTAGCTACTGGTGTTTCTGTATCAACAATTAAAAGAATTGTAACTGTAGGAAATTTTTAAAATAAATTTTCAAATTATAATTAATTTTTGCATTTATAAAGTAATAATTGAAATATTTTAATTGATTACTATGTTTTAATTCAAATATCAAATCGAAAATGGTAATAAATTCACTACTGTGATCCGTTTTACATCGTATCACTTATCGTTAATCCTAATTGAAAAGACTCGTCGATCATCGAATTTGGCCTTGAAGGTTGTTCTTTCTTTGAAAAGGATATAATTATGGATCGGACATCTGTTAAAGCATAAGTTATAAAATTATTAATAGGAATGATTATAAAATAAAATTTCTTGGCAATGCCATCGGTTTGAACATCAAGCAGATAAATTTCTTCAGCATTATATATAAAAATTATCATAAATCTGCAAATAAATTATAACCACAATCGTGAAAATTATGATAGTCATTTTCATGTGAACCATTATAATGAATGCGATTATTTCACCCATCAAACAATTTTTATCTGATATTTGCCGTTCATCAAAAGTACTTTTAATTTCTTCCAAAAACTCATCAGACCATAAACGCTTTTTGTATGGTTCCTTCGATTGATTTAAATAGATTATGGATTCGATCTGTTGAAATCGGATGACTTAGTATTACAGTATTAAAGAAACGATATTTATTTAGTTTTATATTTATACTAGAATACATTTAACGTTACATCAAATGTTCGAATTCTAATTAAGAAGACATCTGGATTAAAAGTCAGCATTAGAATTAAAAGACTGATATAATTTTTTTTAGCATCAACTTACTTTTTCAAATGAGAAGTACATATTTTATGACAAAACCTGATTCTGTTTTAATTTTTATATCTTTATGTCTATCTAATCAGTAATCAATTCGAGATATTAATCAAAGAGTTCTTTGGGCTGATAAGTTTCACAGTAAGCCATTTTCCTTTCAAATGGATTACTAGGATCGATTCCTGCTTCCACATATCTGAATTTTTAAAGAATCTGGAGCTGCTCCATCGATTCCATCCTTTACTAGTCGACTGAATCCACTATGGGTATGGGCCGATGAGGCTCAGTGGGGGTTTTGAAATGGCTTTATCCTTTAATATCTTTGGAGATGAAAAGTGAAACAAAACTGAATAAGAAATAGAACAAAAAATTTCTACCATTCCGTAATAAGTAATAAAAATGTTATGGAATGTGATTAATATTTTGAACTGAATGCTGAAGAACTTAAAACTGTTGAATCCCGTTCTCTACAGTCTGGAAGACCCCTTCATGGAATTGATCAGTCCATAGGTGGGCTTGGAATTGCCTAGTCAGCTAGTAATCAGTAATGATTGGATAGGTATTTCTTATTATAAAGGAAGGCGCAGAAGCAAGGTTCCGATATATAAAAAATTTGCAACTTACTTTCTCACTTCAGAAAAGGTATCTGATGCTTTCGCTATGCAGATTATGCATATTTTCAAATTTTAAATTCATTATGTTAAATCTTAAGAGAACTTAAATTTAATTTTTTTCTTAAAGAAAAAAAATTAAATTGAAGTTTCCTCTCTTTTCTGCTTTAAGTCTTTTTTCGAGAAAAAAGATTTAAGACAGAAATTATCGGGCATCTTACATACTGAATATATAAAGCATTCTTCATTTAAGTTTGTTTGAATTCACCAAACTTAAAATCTTTGCAATCGAAACTAACGGATGTTCTATCTTTCTTCCGCTAGTGATCTGTCACACTTCTAGAAAATCATTAACTTCTTTTCCTCTTTCCTCATAATTTCCTATATATTTTTCACATTGTCCTTCATTATTTAAAGGGTTAATTTAGGCCATTGAGTACGCTCTGTTTCTTCCAATAGCTATCGATATAGAGGATATATTTTAACAGTTTTTCAGTCTGAAAACCTCTCCTGAGTCCTTCATTATTTAAAGGGTTAATTTAGGCCATTGAGTACGCTCTGTTTCTTCCAATAGATATCGATATAGAGGATATATTTTAACAGTTTTTCTGTCTGAAAACCTCTCCTGAAAAAAATCTGAAAGTATGGGATTTGGAATTCAATCCGGATCCTCCAAAGTGGGAATGCACCATATGGCCATACTGTTGATCAAGTATGAAGCTTAGTATCTAACAAAGATGGAAAGCGGTATAAAACCGAGAAAGTATAACTTCATCAATCAATTGACCCACCGGCATATAGTTTTCAACCGAATAATTTGGGATCAAATCCCAAAGTTATCTTCTCCACTCTTTACACATGTTATCGAACCTGACTTATCACTCATTATCTTGTCCTTCTCTGGCTTTCGTAGATTCCATTTTGGGTACTGGAATTGCCATGCCGTTTAATAATCATTGATTAGAAAGCAGTTAAAAGAAAAAAAGTGTATCAGCATTTCAAGAATCCACCAATTATTCACCAATAACAATATAATACACACCAACATCGCTCCCACAACAATCAATATTCAGGAAATCAGTCTTCATCAAAATATTTATTAAAATTCATTCTATATTTATAATTCCTGTTAAATAATAGTAACAATAGTATGTAATATCTACTACGGTTGAAAAGAATAAGAAATTGTATCGCTATTTCTGGTATCATTTTGACATCACTACAATAACGAACACAGAAAAACAACGAGAGTCAAAAATATTTCTAAAAAAGTTACACAAAAGATAGCAGTAAAGATCAAAGGAAAAAAATTTTAAAAATTGTCCGGCAAAATCGATGATGAGGAGGTAGTCAGTAACTGTTACCCAGAATATTAGGACTATTATTTCATGTATTAATGCTTTAAGATGATTGCATAAAATTTTCATTTTATATTAAAAAATATTTATGGGATAGAGAAAAGTAGGAGAAAATAATATTACATAAATAAGGTCATTCTAGCATAAGGATAAAAATATTTTATATTTAATCGTGTTATAGTTTCTTTATACAGTATTTGTCATTCTTTTAAAAATCTCTTAGTATTTCTTAATCATAACATTTTACAAAATGAATTTCAGAATGAAGAAATTGCATGGAATTTGTTTATTACTTAAAAATAGTTATTTTGAAAGCAATATAATCTAAATATCTGCAAAATAAATTTCAAAATTTAGTACAGTATTTGGACCATAAAAAATACAAGGTCATCCCAAAAGTAATATCGTTTGTAACATTAAGTTTTGAAAAGATATAAAAGATAAATCATTTACTAATTTAATCAATTATATATTCTCCATTTGAATCAATAACACTCTTTCAACGTTGTGAAAGCTTTAAAAATTCATGTTTAGACAAGCTGAGACACGTTTGAACAAGTGCAGTTTAGAAAACGACATTACTTTTGGGATGATCCGATATTAAAGGAATCACATGATTTAAACACTATCATTGGCTCGATTACAGTTTGTTTACTTACTAGTTTCATCAATTCGCTCCATAGATTCGAAAGAAAATACAAATGCAATAAATGACGATACTGTTCTTTTACTTTTTGGTATGACTGAAGAATTTAATAAAACTCGTTTTAATATCTTTCAAGGATCGATTTTTAATGATCTCAACTCTTTTAACGAAGTAATGCCTTTTTTATTGTCAAAATACGTGAGACAAAATTAAATTGTAACTCGCATAGTCCCAATATATTTACAGTATTTACTTTCTCGATTTTATAAAGCTGTATTTATTTTATCATATTCAATAATTTAATATTTACTTGCATTACAGAAAGTTTAAAGTTTTGCAAAATATAATGATTAATAAATATTGATATCAAATTTAGTATAGTAATTACAATTTACATACATAAAAATTAATATAAATATTATTTATTTTTCTATAGATTTTAATTAAAATTAAAGTAAATTCATTTTGCTACTTCTTCGTGCCAGAGCATCACGAATTGAAATTTCAAAATAATGTTTGATATAAATTTTACAGCATCGTAATAATAACAATAAAATTTATTTGATGTTATTTAAAAAAGTGACTTACTGAGCCAATACGAAAACTCGTATTCTTATAATAATCGAAACGACTGGTAATTCTCGCTAACAATAACCATACAAATCGAATTGCATTTTAGAATTTGTTTGCTTTAGTTTACGTTTTACAGTGAATAATAATAATATATCTTCAAATTTAACTTTGTCAGGATTAATTCACGTGAAGAATGTGGGGAAATTACAAATGCTATCATCATCAAACTCTTATTTTCGGTTAAATAAGACTACTTTAATAAATTCGTAATGTATTTATAACAAAATAACGGCTATAATATTTATTTTTATATTAAAATTCAAATTCATTTGACAATTGACTTATACGTATATAACATCGTATAAGTATTTAAGTTTAAAAATATATTTACGATGCTATATAATCTGTATAAGAAATGTGTTGTCCATATCTCATCTGAATGATGAGATATGGACAACACATAAAATATCATTACTTAAATACATCATTTAAGATATGTAGTTAAATATAATTATATCATTTATATCTGGAATGGATGTAAGAAAACTTATTTACATTAATATTGATATAATTTAAATTACAGTTTAAGGGAGCTGAATATTTATTAAGAATACAATATTTTTAATTAAAATTCACGTATTATACCTTTCAGTAAGAAATTTTACCCAATATAATAGTGGTCTTTAAAGCGCGATAATATACAATGTAATCTTAAGACCCCGTTTAATGCGGTGGATAACGTTCCAAGGAAACAAATCGCTAGATGAAACAGCGTTAAACGAGGTCATTTTAACACGTAAATAATGAGGATATGTGAAACAGGACCAGTGAATATAAAATATATACATAGCATTTTTTAAATTTTATTTTGTAACATGTATTATTACTGTTGCATTACATTAATTATAGACATTTTTTATTTCTAATATCGATTTGTATTCATAAATCATTCATGAAAAAATTCTTAAAATTGGAAAATAAAAAGTTTTAAGAACAAAAAGCAGTAATCAGATTGCAGTAGACTATAAACAACGAAAAAATATTTATGAAAGAAAAACGTTCTAATTTCAAGGAACTATAGTTTAAAGTGGTAGCATTCAAATTAAAACTAAAATGGGATAATTGTTATTTTTATTATTGTAAATATTGATGACCGATCATAAACATGAACTCTGACAGCAACAAACTTTCATATGTACTGCATTGCACTGATATCAAACCTGTATCAAACGCACTGTGAGATAACATAGTAATATCAATGCAACAAATTCTTGAGATTTCGGATTTATGTAAGAATAACGGTTTGAAAAACCACGCCAAAGTGAATCAATAAAAATATAGAATTCGAAAAAACCGCGTTATATCGAAACAGCGTTAAGCGGGGTCTTACTGTATATATTTCTGGAAATATTGGAAACTGGCTAAAATCCAATTTTCTGCTTTTGAGTGTTTGGCATATGAATAAATTAATTATTGGATGCCGAAACGGTTGCATTATGCTTTTAGTGTAGAATTAACTTTCTTTCCAGCATTTTTTTGCTGGATAAAGACTAACAATCACTCCAGATTATGAGTGTTTATCCAGATATACAACTACCGTATTGTCAGCGAGACCAGATTAATGATGTCAACTAATCAGTCGTTTCCCAATCTTTACACAACTTTAAACACCTTTTTTATAAAAATGATCATTATATCGCAAAATTAAATAGTATATATATTAATTTGGATGCAGAATTTTATTTAAAATTAGGGAAAAAATTTTAAAAGTGAAATTTTCTAATTCGTGCTAGAAATCATTCTAACATGCTTTAAACCTCTCATTCAAAGTAAAGGAAAATGGCTAATGAGATCATATATGTTTTTTTTTTTTTTTTTAATAACGGAAGAACGGCATCAATTTTTTCATTGAATGTTTTTTTTTTTTTTTTTCAATAATTACCATCGTATTATACAAAATAAAAATCTTCGATATATCATTTAATATTTGTAGAGAGATGATATAGAATAAAGTAGAATGATGTTAATTATGTTATCAATATTATAATTAGCATCAAGATTTAAACGAAAGACCTAATTAACAAACTAATCATTTTACTTATTCTTACTTTATTTAGAATTACGTATAACTTTATCAATGAACTGATATTATTAAAAATAAGAATGCAATTCTTCATACTTATATTCAATTTATTAAAAATTTTGTGATTTCATTGTAAAGAAAAAGTAATAAAATTGGAATTCGATCATCAATAAAATTGTGATCAATAGCGTGTTTCGCATGATTAAAAAAACTGTCTCAGTACTCTTAATAATATAGTTTTACATATCTTAAAAATCATTCTGTTACACTTTTTTTTCTCAATATTTTCTTTCATCACCTCCTTCAGAAGATATTAGACTTAATGACCGTTAAGCCCAATTTACAGAGGAGAGTAAGTAATAAATTCTGAATTGGGTAAAAAATCTTTAGGGAGAGGAACGGTAAAAAAAATAGCAAAGATGAAAGTCAAGCTGAGATGTGATACAAAGTAATTGATAAAAAGCGAACTGTGTTTTTATGTGGTCCTAAAAAGGATATACTGTACGGTTATCTTTAACAGCGTTTGGGGATGTCATTGAAAATATTCTGTTATAATGTATGCCTTTTATTTAAAGCGGTTCTAAAAATACTTTTTAGAACTTACTTTTATTCTACGTATTTTCGAGAGAACATAAAGATACTAAATTACATAATAAACATTTATTATTTGGAGATAATTATAAAATTGATATTTAAAATTGCGAATTCTCCAGTTTAAGATTTTTTTTTTATTTTTTAAATAACCTTTTGAACTGAAAGAGTGATAAACTATTATACCGAGGCTTTATTCGCTACATATGATACAGTATACGAAAAAATGATGCTTAATAATTGACACGGAAACCTAACTATATTTTCTTTCAAAAGAAAATTAATATACCTTCAGGAAATTCCTAAACTCGAACAACAAAACTAGAACTAGATTTAGCTACAGTTGGCTTTAATCCAAATAATATCATCTTCGGAAAATGCGGCGAATTTTCTTTAAAAATGAATTCCGTTAATTAAAATTACAATATAACTTTTAGATTTGTCGATTAAAAAAAAATTACACCCAACACAATACCGTATACCGAATCATTTTCATTATTTAGTCGTCTAGTTTCTTCTAACATTAATCTTATTATGATCAATAAAGGTAGAAAATAACTTTTGACATATTTCAGATTACATCCACAGGTTACAATTATATTCGTCTTTCGTGAGAGCATCGAATCCATCAACTGACAAAATCTGCATCTGGAATAATCAATACTTCACCATCCTACAAGTTCACTAGTAAGAAACTAAAAATCGATACCTCTATTATTTTATAAATACGGTATATAAATTTGCTGATGATCCCTACACGAAAATCAAAAAATTTTTATTTTTATTTTAGCTTTTCTTCTTTTTCTAAGTTGGTAAATACATTTTTATTACGCACCGGGATTGATTAAATTTTTATTCGCAAAATGGAATTAATAATTGAAACAATATACATGAAAATTTGCCCAATAATTACATATTTGCTACTCCAACGACATTAGGTGAGGGAATTATTAATAGTAATGCAATATCTAACCATCACGTACAACTGTTAATCCATTAATTAATTTGGAAATGAAATGTTTCTAGCAATGTTGCACTTGTAGCGATTAAAAATTAATTACTTGAATTGATTTGGTACCCGAAAACACTTCAGACGGAGCTAAAGAAAGTTTTCACTTCTTGGCTTTTAGAGAATTTGAAAATTTCGGAGTAAGAATAATAATTTGACATTAAGAGATTTTCCTTAATGAAATTTTTTTTTATCGATGTTGAGATCTGCAATAAGATTTTTCTAATTACTAATAATTACTGCAATTAAGCGCGAATTATAATTGCTGTTAATGGTTTAGATGCTTTCAGATATAGTTACGTATTGGAAACTGTAGCACTTATTCTTCAATCGGATGTTTCGGTTGCCAATGCTTGGTTAGAAGCTGAAGTATCAGAAAAGCGCATATTTCATGCAATCGTTAGTATTGGTTCAGCCCAATTAATTGTGAAGTATATGTTTCGTACATTTGTTAATTAATTATCGACGAAAGAGGTTTAAAGTAATTTTGGAGAAAAATTTGCTTAAATTTCAAGTTTTAACAGTCTAAACGATTTTTTTTAAGAATCGTGTAAAAACCAAGTGCAAAACTAGTGAATTCAGCGGGAATAAAATTAACTCGTGTTTACTTTGGCTACAACATAAAATTTTAAAATCAAGATAAATTACACAATTCAATAATTTTTGGGGGACTTATATTTCTGAAATCAATGTTCGGTATTACATTTTGATCTAGTTTAGAATACCAAAATCGTTACAAATTGACTGTAATCGAAGACAAATACTCTTCTGATCTTGTGTGGGAATTAAAAAAAAAATCATTAATCTTCATTTTGATAATATCAAGTAAGAAGAGTATCGAAAAAAAATTTACCGAAGGCTTATATAAATTCAATAAAACTGGAAAAAAGTTTCACAACTCTTATTAAGAATCAGCTTTATGTAAGGAATAAAAATAAAGTGGTGATGATGAGAAAAGTGCGAAAATAGTTAGTGTGACCTCGATAGAAAAAAGTACAGTAATGAAATAAGTTTAATAGAGTTTATGATCATAAAATACACAAGGTAATATTGAACAGACGTAGAAAGAAAAAAAAAAAAGAAGTGAGAATATTACAGTAATGAAATAAGTTTAATAGAGTTTATGATCATAAAATACACAAGGTAATATTGAGCAGACGTAGAAAGAAAAAAAAAAAAGAAGTGAGAATATTTAGATTAATAGCAACAATTTCTTTTGAAAAAGAAGAAAACTTAGGCTAGCAAAATGTGAAAGAAAAATTTTTGAACTGAAGTTGGAATTTTTATTATATAATTGTTAAGAGTATTACTTCCTAATATTTGTGAAAATCGTTATTTATATCAAAAGCAATATGGTACTGCTGTAAAAATATTTTGTTTTATATTAAATTAATATATTTCTAAACAATTAGCATATAATAATGAACATAAAAACCTAAGGAACTATTGAATAATTTTGTTAATAATACTTCTAATAAAAAATATTCATATCTGTGGATATTTACCAGAATATATTCCGATTTAGGTTTATAATACAGATAAATTTTTATAAAATCCTAAAATATGGCAAATATAAATTTATATTCTCGATATAACAAAATCTTTAAATTCTGCATTAAAATTAAAATACAGTATTTTAAAATATATTAAAATTAAAAATATGATATTAGCTTTTCTTCCAAACATAATTATGCCTATTATTGCAGTTTTAATATTCTTCAGTTATTTAAATAAACAAATTACAATGTAATTAAATTTTTAACAATGTTAATTATCTGTTACGAAAAAATTATTTTCTACAACTAATTTTGCATATTTTAATTAATTCGTAACAAATTTATCGTCCAACATTGGTGATATAAATCATGTATTTATTATGTTAGTTAATCAACAAACGTAATAGTTTTGTCACGAATGAATTAGTAGTTTGGTGACAATAGACAGGAAAATAGAATCAGTAGATAATAGTATTGAATTGTTAGAAACGCATGTTTCTAAAGATTTGTCAGATCATGGCAATCAGTTCTTGTTAGTGTTAAAGGGAACGTTTTTTTGTATTTTTTTAAGACTCATTTTCTTTAACAATTTCCACTCTACCGAAAATTTCTATTGTACGTTTTAATAAAAAATGCTCTCTTAACCGATACCAGAAAATCCTATTTTTTAGTTTTAAAGATTTTAACTTAAAAATTATCCGGTAGAAAAATTTAATTATCTCAGAAAATAATCGCACATATATTTCTTTTATTTTTTTGCTTAATATAAAATGTGCAAATAAATCTGTTAAGAATTAATGATGACATTTTCGAATCTCAAATTTTTAAAGTACAGTATTATAATTAATTCAATCAGTTTTTTTAATCTCGATATATTTTTATTTATTATCATAAAGATTTTATAACTTTTCAACAGTTGAGTATATAATAAACATGTTTGTTATTTTATTATTTTGCGATAAAATTTCTTTAAATATAAGCCAGTGACCTATGTTATATTATTAAGATTATGAAAGCACTATAAAACTAAACAATAATAAAAATATACAATATAGGGTAAGGTGGGCAACTTTGAAGTCACATATTTTTTAATTTGAACAGAAAAATTTTGAAAATTATGTTATTAGGCTTCAATAGTTATTAATCTATCAGGAACTATGGTTTTTTAAATCAAAAATGTGTTTATTCCTTAGGTAGGGGGAATTTTTTAAAAAAAGTGCAAATACCCGGTTTTACCCCATGGGTGGGGTAAAACCGGGTACCCATATGAATACATGTAACAGTCCATATAATCTATCAGGAACTATGGTTTTTTAAATCAAAAATGTGTTTATTCCTTAGGTAGGGGGGATTTTTAAAAAAAAGTGCAAATACCCGGTTTTACCACATGGGTGGGGTAAAACCGGGTACCAATACATAAATACATGTAACAGTCCACCTTTTTAAAAATTTTTATTTACAAAAATTAAAAAAATACTATTTTTCTTTTCTTAGCAACAAAAGTCACATATAGCCTAAATGTGTCATCCATTTCCTCTGTATTTGAACAAGCCACATAGGCCCACCATTGCCACGTGCAATTCTGGATCTATCCTTTTTTTTATTTGGAATGTGCATATAGTCCGTTACAAAATATCCTATTTACAAAAATTAAAAAAATACTATTTTTCTTTTCTTAGCAACAAAAGTCACATATAAATGTGTCATCCATTTCCTCTGTATTTGAACAAGCCACATGGACCCACCCTTGCCACGTGCAATTTTGGATTTATCCTTTTTTGATTTGGAATGTGCATATAGTCCGTTATAAAATATCCAGGCTTCAGTGTTTTCTTCCTCCTCTAAGGACGATTATGTATTTTCAATGTTTTTCCTACTTTTCTTAATTTTCTTTACTTCATTTTCTCCTTTTTTTGTTTGCTTTTATGCTTTCCTCTTTTGTGTGAATTTAAAAAGGTTTAATTTAGAAGCCTTCTTATCTTTTTTTCCGGATATATCGGGTACTAAGGAATGGGTACTACCCGGTTTTGCCCCACCATTACATGTTTTAATAAAAATGGCATATCTACATTCAATGATGCGATAAAATATTGATTGATGTATTAAAATATTTTTTAAAAGTTAATGAATACAGAGGTATACTTATTGATAATGATTATTCGTGTATATGACACTATAGAGTAGTATATGTTAAATCACAAAATCGAAATATTTCAGCACAAAAACTTTAAAACCTTATAGCAAAAAAACTAGCGTGCACCATCATCTCTAATTTAATTCCTACTCGCATAATCATGATTTAGAAGTTGTTTTTGTGTTTGCTGGTAAATTGCAGCGATCATCACGGAGATAAAGGGGTACCCGGTTTGATCCTCCTATCCGATTTACTCCACCTTTCCCTATATAGAGTAACTGGGTGTATTATGGAATAGGAAGGTTATATGGCATTATATGGAATAGCATGGTTTCTCATAGAGGAGGCGGTATTATGAAACTGTAATAATGCAGAATTTTTACGTTAAGTGGCGACATACTTTCAGTTTCAGTTTCCTCGGGTGAGAAGCATAACTGTTTAAAATAGAGATTAGAGAACGTGTTTTCATCAAATAGAAACACTTTTGCACCATCTGAAATCATCAGATCTGCCAAGACTACAGGTAAGATGATAATTGTTTTCTGAGTTTCTTAAGAGTATTTAGGAAGAACCTTTCACAATATCTCTTCCTATTTTGAGAAATTTGGTTTTTATTGGAGTAGACTTCGTTCAAATATTGTTGTATAGGTGGTGACAATATGGAATACTATTACATATTGCTACGTTCAGTCCTACTCCTATAATTTAGGTTAACGTTTGATTCTTTAAAATTTAAATAAATATGATCAGACTACTTTCTAAATTAGACTAATCTATAAACTATATAAGGGTTTTTTATTTTTTTTCTAGTAGGCTATTACTATGCCTAAGCGAAAACTTTCACAACCCAAAAGAAAATGATCAATTCAATACACATTCAATATTGAATGTGTATTGAATTGATAAAACAATGTTATAAGTACATATTTATTTAATACTCTTGGAAAGTATTTGGAAGAAAATATTGTTTTTCTAATTATTTGAAGAATGGAATACTATTCCATTTAACTCACACCTTTTGGGCAATATGGAATTTTGCATCTTTAAATAACTTTTTAAATTATATGATAGATATATAAACTATGGCAACCATATTTAAATATGTTATATGGAAATGTCCATAGAAAGTAATAACACATGAGAAACCATATAAGCTTTTTTAAAATTTTTTATAAATTCTAAAAAAAAATTGTATCCCATAATACTCCCAGTCACGCTATATATAAATTCTTTAAAATTAATCTGAAAATATTTTTCAGTAATAAATTGCATACATGTAAGTATAGAAGAAAATGGGGCAAAAAGAGTCACTTTTTAGACTTTTGGTTACAAAGTCTTAAATATTCGCACAAAAAGTCTGTAAATTTTACTAAAAGAAATGTTATAAATTTCTTGTTCACTATTGAGGCAAGACAGTATATTCAATGGTACAAAGTAAGATAATGTTTATTCAATGGGATCAACATTTAATTTAAAAATTAGTAAATAATTTAATAAAATTACAATGCTAACAATGAAATTAGTAAAATTTATATCAAGGTATCATTAGTAAATTTCTATTAAACTATCAACTTTTGATCAAATTGGAAAAATAAAATAGTTGGACAAGATTGATCGTGTACCACCTTGCCCTACCACCTTATCCCATTATGCACTCTCTACAACATACATATCCAAGTCAAAATGGCGTGAAATAGAAATTGCTGATTTTTGTATAAAAGTATCTCGCTACATAGTATTCTAGATGAATTCATCGCATATTTTACTCGTATTATAGTTTTATTCTGATAGATTATAGTATTTTAAATGTAAAAAAATATCCATATGCGCAAAACTATAGAACTTAACTGGAATAATATAAACATTACCCATAAACAAATAATTTCGAACTAAAGCATACATACAGTGCCACCTATAGATTAAACCTCAAAACTCAAATATACATATATGAAAAAATGAGAAAATGTCATCAAAATGTCTTACCCTGCCAGCCATCTTGCCCCCATCCAACTATGCTTATTACTTTTATAATAATATATGAGTAAAACATATATTTTAGTTCTGTAAATGCATTATTTAAGAATTTATATGTTGTGTTATATAAAGTTTACAAAAAATAAATAGCTAGATGGGAGAGGAAAAAGAAAAATGAAGTATTTTTCGAAATTACATTCTTATGACTGATGAGTTGAACAGCGTATTAATATAAAATAAACTCTCTCTAGTGTAAAATGTCTGCATCGATGTTATTATTTTTACGTAAATTCAAAAAAGAAAAATGTTTTGATGTAGTTTTTTTTAAATTATAAAACTCCGCTTTTTCTTTAGAAAATACCGTATTTAGATATTTGAAGATACGCAGACCGTTATCTACCTGTCATTTTATGGAGATCGAAAATCATTTCTATTGGTAACAGGGAAAGAAAAAATTCGTGCAGAAAAACTTTAGTTTAAATCGCATAAAAAAATGATAGATCAATATTTAAACAAATTAACGGAATCGAAACATTATCATAGCAATACTGAAAACAATATTCAGATGAAAGTAACAGATGGTAATCGTATATAAACTGGCTTAGGAATAAAACTTTAAAAGTATATACAAGTTATATATAGAATCATATTAAAATTAGAAAACACGAATGTGATTATCTACATTCTTGTTCGCAAAGTTAATCACGAATACTTGTAAGGTCACTAAGAATTTCCTCTTATCTCAAATTCCAATAAAAGATTCATCAATGGAAACCTAATTAGAGAAAACTCCTAAACAACTTTTCTCACATTCTGATGTTGAAAAATCGATTTACTTTTATAAGAATCATCTCCATAATTAAAGGATCCTTCATTTACATTTTTAATCTTTCCTGACGAATAAAGTATAAATTAAAAGTAAAATTCGAATTGCGAAACTATTATTATTAAATATAACAATTTCGAAAATATATTATAATGAGAAATTCATTTACATTTTTAATCTTTCCTGACGAATAAAGTATAAATTAAAAGTAAAATTCGAGTTGCGAAACTATCATTATTAAATATAACAATTTCGAAAATATATTATAATGAGAGAAATCTTAATTTTTCTTGGCTCTGAAGAGTTTTAAATTTAATTTGATCTAATAAATATTTAAACATCTTCTATCAATCAAACTAACGTTAACAAAAATTTTAATTCGCATCTTATTGTTAATGTCACAAACACTTCTGAACACGAGAAAAATGTTTATATCTTTTACTATTTTGATTTTAATTAATTATTAACACTTGATTTTTTTTCTTTTTTTGTATTAAAGAGAATCCGTTGTTTTAAAATAATCCCTAAAGTATCATTAAGTGAAATTGGTGAACAATTGGGTATTGCTTGTTTTAATGAAGTTAAATCATTCTTTAAAATTTTTATCTCTTTGTTATTATCCTTTACATAATGACATTTGTGGCTAATTAGTGATTTAATAATTTCTTTTTTTTAGATGCTATAATCGATAGCGATACGAAATTTGTAATAATTTAAATAATTAATATTGTTATCTATTTGTTAATAATATTAGTTTTTGAATGCCTAACCATAGTCACTATAACATAATATCGGGCTAGATGTAGTCTAATAATGGATTTTGACTTAGTATAGAGTTGTATTAGTCAGTAACAATGAGTTATAATCTAATAATAGACGATAACATAAGGATGATTATGACGTAATAATGACATATGACGAAACAATGAGTCTAGATAAGTGTTTTGCCTGATTACTGATGACTTCATTAAATTTAGAAATGGATAGTTCGTTTCAAATATTTTTTCTTCACATTTTCAGCTAATTTTAAATAATAATTTTCATCATTAAATAATCAATTATTAAAATTTTGAGTGATTATTTAATGATGAAAATCTAAAAAAAATTAATTTTTAATAAGTATCAGCAATGACTAATAAAGTATTAAATCTTTTTTTTTGGTCTAAAAAATGATGACAAAACGTCAGTCTTGTTAAAGTTTAGTTATGAATTCGGTAAAAAATATAAATCTATAATAAAAGATATGGAATTTCTTTTTAATTTGTTATAAATAAAATTTTTCGTTGGTTTGATAACATTTACCAAATCAACTTAGGCCATTCTCGACAATAACTTGTACACAATTTCTTCAGAAACAAATCGGTTTACGTGTAACAATAAATCCTGCGATGATGAAATTTATCGGAGAAATACAATAAGATCTCTATATGCACGCAATAAATGTTATAAACTTAAAAATCGAACTGTTATTGATTTTCGGAGAGTAACTCGAAGTATATTCTAATAATAAATAACAAGTTCGGAATATAAATTTCCTCTCAAACTAAAAGATACTCCGTCGAATCATCTCTTGCTTCGATAATGCTGATATTCTTGAAAGTTGATAAATGAACCAGCATTCTTACATCTTCAAAAGATTTGCAGGACAGATGCACATATTTCGAGACACAAAAAATTTACTTGCAGCTTTATTTGTTGCGAATTTTTAAAAAAATTAACTGTAATATCTTTATAAATGTGACAATGTTTTTCGAGACAGATTTTCCGTTTTTTTCGCTGTTGCTTCTTTAAACAGAAAGAAAAAAAATGTTAATGCATTGATTCCATCATCCGACTGTAAGAATAAAACTCCTGTTAAAGGAAGCAGCTTTTACTACATTAAAACTCTTATAAATAACGAACGACAATGTAAATAGTTTAACTTTATCAATTTTTTCAAAGTACAGTATATAATGTTCGTTAATCAAAAATGTTTGAGGTTTGAAAATCCAAGTTTAGGAAAGTCTGCAGAGTTTTATTAAAAATTAAATTCGAGTAATACAAGAATAACCAAGATAAAGAATAAAAATATCATATATTTGGATAATCTTCAAAATTTCAAAATTTGCATCATACATAAATAATCACAAGATTTCAATTATTTTGAAATATCCTCATGGAATAATTTTATCTGGCGGCGGCCATTTATAGAGCCGCCAGATAAAAGGGCTCCATCATGGCTGACTAACACCCATGGAGTCAACCGGAATATTGAAGGATGGGTTTCAATGGTCCAGGCCCAGATCCCTCCTAAAAAATTGGAAGAGTGGTACCCCGGATCCTCCAAAATGGTAAGCCACAGCTTTACCACGCAGCCATCCGGCTGATTTGTCAGTCCTCAGTCCGCGGGTCCCACAGTTTGTTCTGCGAAGTGTTCGTTAACCGAACATAAAAATCTTTCAAAAAGTGTTCGTTAACCGATCACCCACTGTACTTTCATAAACTTAAGGATCTGTTTGATTGAAATTATATAATTTTGTGTATTATGACATAGTTTGCCTCAGATGAGCGTTTAATTAAAGTTTAGTTTAGTTTTGCTTTAGTTTTTTTCGTTTGTAATGAATTACCTGAAAATTTACAATAGAAACTACAATACGCATACATAGAAACATTTGTGTATACGCATACACAATGTTTCTATGTATGTGTATACACAAATGCTATTATGTATGCATATACAGAAATGTTTCTATGTATATGTATACACAAATGTTTCTATATATATGTATACACAAATGTTTCTATGTATATGTATACACAAATGTTTCCATGTATACGTATACACAAATGTTTCTATGTATACGTATACACAAATGTTTCTATGTATACATATATACAAATGTTTCTATGTATGCGTATACATTTGTGTATACGTATACATAGAAACATTTGTGTATACATATACATAGAAACATTTGTGTATACGTATACATAATAGCATTTGTGTATACGCATACATAATAGCATTTGTGTATACGCATACATAAAAACATTTGAGTAAACGCATAAATAGAAACATTTATGTGTACGTATACATAGAAATAGTTGTGTATACGCATACATAGAAACATTTGTGTATACGCATACATAGAAACAGTTATTCATATTTCTATGTATATGCTATGTACAGTTGTTATATTTCTATGTATACGTATATGTAATACATAAAAATTTGTTTTGGAGTTGTGCGGTGGACCAGAATGGACAAAAATTCAACGAGGGAACCCAAAAGAGCAGACCTAGGTCCACCTAAGCATGCGTTCCCTTTTCCGGTTCTCCGATATAGAAAGAATCGGGACTTGTGATATACAAGAACCGCCGACAAGAAAGTTTGATCATGAATACTCCTCAGTTTTCCTTCTTTATTCAACCTATAGTTAAAAGATTTCTCCGATTATTCAATTGTAAAAGAACTCATTTGACTGTGAAGGAATCTAATTGGAAGAAATTTTTAATATTATAAGATGTTCTGTCAATCTATTGTCGGTATGCATTTGTAAATAGAAATCTCTCACTAACAAAGAAAATTATAGTTATATTTTGGCCATAGCTCTGTCTGCATCGTTCATATACTTCTCATCACTTGTCTTTACTCGCATCAAAGCTTTACTGCAGGGAAGACCAGACTTGTTTAGACCAAGGGCAGCATAGATTCACCGTGATTTATAGGAGGGCCACCAAAAGTCCACGAAAGTTATATATCATGTCATGTTCATTACTTACATGTTACAAAGGAATATAATCAAAAGTAAATAACGAATTTTTAATTGGATATGTGATATTGCATCGATTTAACAATTTTTTTTATGTTATGTTCGACATTTTTAATATAACGCAAGAATGATTCTAAATTTTCAATAGTTAAGCTGCAGTGCTATCATGTGTGCAAGTACAATTTTTTAAAATTATCTTTTTCACACACATACAGTAGAAATTAAAAAATTTTTATTATTACCAAGGACGTTTTACAATTGTATAAATTATAAAACTTTCTTGATTATTACAAATATGATTATTATTTTTACCTTATTGTTTAATAGCATTATTATCGAACCACTGTAAATAGGAAAGGACTGGGACACACTAAAAAAAATATTTTCGGTTCTGGCATTATCCTGATTGCGGCCCAACTATCGGTTAGCCGCCCAGTAGTTAGACTTGGTATTAGGACAATTCGCTGCACGGATATATCGTCGCAAGGACATTTCGCCCTAAGATATAGAAAAAATAAAGATAGAAGTGTTTCAGAAAAATTAAATAATTTTTTTCATAAATATTTTTTGCAATACTCCTGTCTTTATTTTATTTTTATATCTTAATGTCCTTACTAAGATATATCTGTAATATATATTAAATAAATTAATTACATAGTATTTTATAAAAAAAAACTTCTTAAAACAAAATAAAAGTAATTACCTAAAGTACGGGCGCAAATTGTAACGCCGCTATGTGCGATGGATGGATACGCTTGTCAATTGGGTGCCTTCCAAACCTCAACAGCAAATCATCAATGATTAAGTCTCTTTTGACGTCAGAAATAACTCAACATCAGCTTGTTTCTGTTTAACGAACACTCTTTCCTACGAACACTTTTTCCCACGAACACTCTTTTCGGGCCCGTGACAAGTCTGAGGTCCGGGCCCAACTTAAAAAAGTGCAACACTTTGGTTTAATAAAAGAAACCATTTAAAACATTAAGCATTTATTTAAAAAAGGCAAACAATAAATTCAAAATTCCTTATATAACATAGTATGTGAATTATTGGACAGCTTGTGAATTATCGGATAAATTATGTGACACTTCAGGCCCGACGGTCGGGCCCTCTTCGATGCCGGGCCCGTGACAAAAGTCAGGGATGTCACCCCCTCTCGGCGGCCCTGGTTATAAGGCACTTACAGACGTTTGCAAAAAATTTGAGCCTAATGCTAATCGCGATTTTGTTGCAAAAAAATTTACTCAATACGTGGATTATTTAGAAAAGAACTTAGAAAAGTTGAGAACTCAAAAAGAAGTGGTTCATCAACCGAAGACATATATGTCCCAAATTTATGGTATTATAACTATTTATTATTTACCACAGAACATGAATTACCTTCGGAAAGTTTATCTAACTTAGATAGTCCAGTTGAAAATGATGCAGAAAGTATAAACGAAATAAACGAAAATAATTTTGAAGAATCCCATGAAATAGATACAGATATAAATGTAAGTAAATATTTTATAATATATAGTAATAAATAATAGATTGTTCATAATTATACAAAAAAATATATATTGGTAAAAGTACATAATATCATGTATACGATATTTTTTATCTAATGATGTATATATACAGTACCTACTAATTATAAATATATCATAATAAAAAATAAGTCATGCTTTTCCTTTATTTAACATTTTTCTTGCCAAGGAACTGCACCTTTTCCAATAAAATATTCCAAATATTTTTCTCTGTTTGCTTTTGCTTCAATTGAAACATTTTTAGCCATTGCAGATTTTAATGAAGTTAATTCAAAATTCTGTTCTCTCCAATCTCCATTAATTAATTCATGCGTTTCTTTATTTTCTCTATCAAATGATGATGTAGTGATATAGGAGGAAGTACTATTTCTTAAATAGTTATGAAGCACACAACTGGCAAGAATTGCATAATTAATTTTCTCAGGTGCAATATTTATACTTGTGTGCAAAATTCTAAATCTTGAGGCCATAAGTCTAAATGCATTTTCCACAACATTTCTTGCTCTGGAAATTCTATAATTATAAATCCGTTTATTATAATTGAGATCTGCCAGTGAGTATGGCTTTAATAAATTTTTGTGCAAAGCAAAAGCTTCATCCCCGACAAATAATTTTCGGCTGTTTCGTTGTTGTCAGGCAAATGTAATAAATAATCTGATAATCGTTTATAAAATGAAGTATATTCAAAAATTCCAGCATCAGATATAGTCCATTTTTCCCTACATCTACATATATAAACTCATAATCCGAATTTACTACATTAGAACGACACTATAAAAATGTTTATAATTGTAATATTTTGCTCCAGATTTTGGAGGAGGCACAATTCTTATGTGCTTTTCGTCAACTGATCCTCCACAGTTGATAATTTGCCATCTCTCTTGAAAATTTTTAGCAATTTCCATTCATTCAATTTTAGAAGTTGGAAACTAAAAAAATATATAAAATTATATTATTAATAAATTGTTATAATTTATAAATAATTTCATTTATAAATATATGACGTACTATATGTTGTTTTCAGATACTTAACATCCGTAAGATACAACTGAAAGAAAAAATATCAAAAAAACTAAAAAAAAAAAAGAGAAAGAAAATGAAACTACTGAAGCATTTATGATCGCTTGCACGGATGCTTTGAAAAATAATTCATTGGATACACCGATTAATGAATATCAAGCTGTAGGAGTAAATGTTGCAGCCAAACTAGAAAAAATGGATTCCACTCAACAATTATATGCTGAGCTGTTTACTAGTAAAATTTTATATAAAGGATTAACTAGAAAATTAACAGCTGAAACTGATATAACTGAAATTTTCTAATTAAATATTGTTAAAACCGATTTATAATAAAAAAGCTTATCACCAATAACATTCTTTTATATTTTTAATAATAAAAGTTAAAATTTGAGATTAAAAATATTTATTATACTTACTTTTAAATATTTTTCTTTTAATGTTTCATAGATTATTTTACAAGTTTCTGGAATTATATAGCCTAAAGCTTGGGCTGAAATTCCAGTTGAAAATTGTAAATCTTCGTATCCAGTCGCTAAAAATCTAAGCGTTGCTATGTCTTTCCTCTGGAGGAATTGATATTCGCATCACTATCTTTTTTCGTTAATTTAATTCTTAAATTTAATAATTCCGAAAAAGTTTCATTATCCATTCTCAGATAATTTTTATAATCTTCCGGATTGTTTTAAGTTCCTTTAAAAGTTGAACGTGACTATATTTTTCTCGTTCCAGTAACCATTTTTTTTTTTTTTGTCCAAACTGAACATCGACGTTTTTTTTATTTGCGATTTCTTCATGTAGTTATGAATATAAATCATAGTGCGAGTGTTTTCTATTATTAAACATTTTCACTAAATAATAATAAAATTTAATCTGGTAGTATTCAGACGCCACATCAAACCTGCTGAAATTTTGAAAATGTCAAACGCCGTTCCAATACTTCCAGAAAACACGCAGTTTAACCCATTAACATACATTCTTTCCTTTGCCGCTCAGGAATGTAGGCTCAGGCGTAGAACAAAAGACTTTCTGTTTGTGGACAAAGATGATCTAGGTGCGTCACATTCCAAACCTTCACGAAAGATGGCACGATTAGAACCCGCTCAAACCCGTGGGAAAGAGTGTACGTGTATGGCCAGCTATTGGCTAAACGGATGAATGTACGGATAGTGTGAACACTTTTGATGAATCGATTACGAATGACGGAGACGGAACATAGCTCTAGTGGGAGCCAACCCTTAAACGTTCAAAAACGAATATTGAAAAATGTATATTTAAAAATTTTTTCTTAATACATTATTTAGTTACATAAACATTGACAAACACGGGGCCACTGAAGCGCGGGGCCCGATTGGGTGCAATCGGCTTAAATCCGGCACTGCTTTCCAATCAATGAGATTACTAAAGGGCGGAGCCAATTCCAACTGCGGGATACTCACATCGGTGGAGGGGGCTGGATGGTGAAGAGCGGAGATTGTCTGTCCGGGCCCGGAACCCCGAAAAACTTTTCCCGAGATGCCGAATCCAGGACGCATCTCACGAAATATTCAATTACAATTAAAACATTTTTATAATTTTTATATTCCTTCTTACTTTGACAATTTTATTTCACAAAATCGCAGCTCTGGCAACTAGGATAATAAAAATTAAAGTAAATTAACTTTAATTCTTCAAAGTTAATTTTTATAAAAATGATTACGAATTCGGTAACTTTTTTCTACATGTCAGAGCAGCTATAGTTTTATACAGTATTTTATAACTAACGTAAAATGAACATCTTTTCTTCAATTCTTTCCGTTATGTTTTAACAGGAATATAAATGGAATAATATAACGTTTATTATGTTTTTATTCACTGATGCGATATTTTTTCTGCAGTATCTAACTGATATACTTAAATTATAATGGATTACTTCATAAAATAGATATGAACAGCATTTTTTAAATAAAAAGATCAATTTTATAATATTTGTCTTTTATTAATAGTCCTAAATAACTATTCAAATAATGAAAAACAATTTTAGTAACATTCATTAACAAATGAAATATTTTATCAGTTTATGTTTTTATATTGATAATACATATTTTATGCTATTATTTACAAAGAATCAAAGCATTTTACTAGCATGCTTCCATTGAAGTGAAAACAAAGAACGTGGAAGATCCGAATTCCATTCTGCTTTTACAGCTAAACTAGCTGCTAATCTTCCTAATTCATCTGACATTTTAGCTGCCCTTCCATTACCAGCTATTGCCACTGTAAGAATGGGTGTTATTCGATCAATATACGGAAATTTAGATGGTGTATGAGTAGTTACACATGAACTGCCTTTTACAGAGATAATTTCTACATTCCCTAAAAAGAAAACAAATTTCTTAATATAATTTTGAAAAATTAATAATAAAAATATATAATTTTAAAAACATCATAATGTTGTATTAAAGCATACTTGATAAAAGATTTTTTAAAATATCTGCATATTCCTTAATTATTTCTGGATCGCCTTTTGATAAATACCATTTCTTTACTTCTTCTATAGTAGACAATGGTTTTTTATATTCCTTCCCATGTCCAATTTTTAAGTACCATTTTCCTTAGAACATTAAAAGAAATAGCATTTGAATTAATTTTAAATATCAAAACTTTTTAAAGTATAAAAAATCAACTTTGATGATGAAAATTCTTTTATTATAAAATCTAAATAAAAGTAAACAAAACACACAGTAAAACTGACTTATTTAATTGAGAATGTTTTCAACCATCCATACAGTCTACTTTAACTGAATCAGGCTATATGGATAACAAGAAAGATTTTGAATAAATAATACAAACTTTCTTATTTGATTAATTTTTGATTAATTTATTAATTTTGAATGTTTAAAAAATTGATTCATTTAAAATTTTAGGATATTTTAATTTTATTTCAAATAAGAGAGAAAAAAATATTTAATACAGTATATTCAAAATTAATGCCATACATGAATATGAGCTGTTGTTGAAATTTTGTTGTTCTTTGAAAGTGATATATGTCATGCATTCATGCAATTCTTTTGATTTTGAGATTGAAAAAACATGATTTTCAATAAATTTATGAATGAAGTCATTGATAAATAAAGCAATTTTTGAGTGTAGCTATCCATGTTGAATCAGCTAACTTCAAATGATGTCACAGTAATTATCCAATAGCTAAACAACATCGTTTATTTGTGTTGCATTATATACTCTCCATTTCATCTATATGCCTGATCTTTTGTGCGCAATGCCTTTAGATCAGTATATTGATGCTGTGTTTTATGCCTGTGAAACTCAGCCTTAATGTCATTTTATGCAACTTTACATTAGGTCAGTCAGCAGAGATATTGAAAACTCATAAAAATTTAAAAAATCATCCAAAACCCAATAAAAAGTGCAAAAATCATATAAAAAAGAATGTTAAAATATGCAAAATAATTTAAAATTATTTAAAAGCTTAAAAATTTTATTAGTGATGTTATGGGATTATTTATAGAAGTTCTAGATCATTTTTTAAAAAGTTTATTTGGTTTGAGTTGTTTTTAGACTTAAGTCACAAGTCTTGGAACAAATCAATGACATAAGATGAGATGTGACTGTACTACTATTTTCAACAAACTGAATATTGCAAGATGTATCCACAGTATGTATAATACTCCTATTTTATATAATACAATCATACTTCATGTATAATATATACCATGGCAGAAAGAATAAAAGATGAAGTGTAGATTAATTAAGCAAAAACACACTGTTTTATTTAATTTAGTAAAAACAGTAAGTTTAGATTAAAATATTTTAATTTTAATGTAACTGTTTATTTGTAAAATTTGCATTGTCATATTGTATTTAGTTATATTAATGGCAATAAGAAAATATCATGAGTACAACTTTATCAATTTCTTAATGATGATGAATATCAAGATAAATGGATTTCATTTCTATTTATATATTGTAGCATCAGAAGTAGGTATGCACAAATGTATTAGAGTGATAATTGAACTATATAATGCAAACTGCTGTGTTACCAAATGAAAAATGATTCTCAGGATGATGCAAATAAGGAATTTTACAATTCAAAGCAAAATGTTGTCTTAAGTAATTTATGATGTAACTTCAAAAAAAAAAAAAAAAATGCAAACCAAAAACATTCAAAGTGGTTTGGGTGTATTAAAAATTGAGAGATTTTTTTATAAACAGCTATGAAATTAATATACTTAATGTGCATTAGAAAAAACATTGTGTATTACAAACACAATGATTAAAAAAAATAATGAAAATTTAAAACAATGAACAATATTGTGGAAATAAATAGTTTCCTAAAATTCTTAGTCATATTTTATAGATATCAAACACAACAAAAATAGATTTATGCATCTATTCTGGGGACCACAAAACAGATTCAGAATTTGAAATAATATAAATTAAGAGCCTACTATATTTATATACAGTGCATTAATTTCTATTAAATTTCTATGAATAACATATATACTCATGTATAAGTGGTGAAATTTTTTCCAAAAAAATTTTTGAAGAAGGATTAGGCTTATACATTAGATAGTAAAAAATTTGGAAACTTTTCTGTAACGTCATAAGTTCTGTTGGCTCAGTTGTGCCAGCTGCATAATCTGCTATATTTATTCCTAACAAAGATCATCTTTTTATCATTATGATGATCTTACTGTTTTTTATTTATTTATTTACTTTATTTCTTTTTGTTAAAAATATATGGATATATATGACTATGCATAAATTAATATTTTTCTGAGTATTTAAATATAAATATAAGTCCAATATAAAAATATTCGATAATGCACTTTAATAATTTTGTGAAGTCATAGATTCCATTTTGGAGTCTACGATTTCACAAAATTATTCTTTTCGTAGTGCATTTGACGTTTTCCTTCTAAGCTGATTTATCAAGTATTATTGTTTATAAAGTAATATTACACAATTATTATGTTTATATATTCATTTGTAATTGCTAACTGATAAATTTATATTAAACATATAGTTGCAAAAATATAATAATGTATTGCAAAAATTATATATAATTAAATCATAAAAATAACTAAAAATTGTATAATCTAAATTCAAGGAAATAGATATAATCATTGATTAAAATCCATGGAGATGAAAGTTAATCTTTGCAACTTAATGTCATAAGGTCAGAAAAAAATACAAAACAAAACGAGAAGGTTGAGTCAGCGAGCAAAAGGGAAAGGGGAAAATTAAATGATAGATATTAAAGGGTAATAACAAAGAGAAAGCAGAAGAAGAGGGACAAACTATAGTCCTCTGGCCAAACTGCTGAATCAGAAAGTGAACTGGACTCTGCCAAATTGCCAAGAGGAGCAAAGCTAAGACCCATCCTCCTGAAGAAGACATTACAAGAAATAATCTCTCTTCAGAGGTATGTGACTTTCACCACTCATACATACATCCATGTTAGATACATGGTTATCAGTTTCCTCGGACGAGATATGTTCCATATAATGGCTTACTAATAAAGACATTTTATTTAGAATTCTAAGATCAATAATTACTTCCTTTCTTTCTGTTTTGAACCATTGAGGGCCACTTATTTGTGCACTACAAAGCTCAGTTATGGACTCACAACCCATGAAACTTACAATTTACTGGAAGCTTTAAAAATAAGATCAAGAATGTGTAAATCAATTTTTTTTTAATGAATAAACATGGTTGTTGCTAATGTATAGATCATCTGCTATATTTCTATTTAATAATAATTATCTCCTATGTTTCTAATCAACAATTTGTGCATTTTCAGATAATTCTGATCATTTAGAAAATACAAGATGATTATTTTGCAGCTGATTTCAAACTTCAGATAAATGCTTTCAATGATTTCATGTGCTGGTTGGCTTTAAATTTCTTCCATTTTAAATAAAAAGTCAGAATCAAAACATGCATCAGAAATTTTGATGCAACTGCTTTGTTAAATATTTTTGTTGAGAATTGGAAATAATGAAAATTTAATATTTTTTTGATATTTGATGCTGAACAAACATTTTCAATTGAGTTTTTTCTTTACATTGCATTGTGATATTTCAATGATTTGTAAGTCTGGCATTTTGTGAAAGTGACCTTATTTATCTAAATGTGAACTGGATTTAGAAAATTTTTTAAATTATAAAAGAACTCAATTTATTTCAATGAATTTCATGTTGTTCTAGTACTTGAAAGTTGAGGGCTCAGCTTATTCATGAGTATGTATGATAAGTTAAAATATAAAATTGTAAAATATTTACCATCAGGATATCTAATTGGTGGTAATACATATGCTTCAATTTTGTGTAACAAACTGGGATAATGAGTACGGTCATATAGTATACTAGGCATAATCCTGCAAATGTTAAAAGTTAATTAACTTAGTAATTCTTATATAAATACTATTATTGCTTATGAAAATTAAATACAGTCAACACTTGTATAATACAGTACTTTTTCAATATGATTCGAAAATTGCATCAATTCTTGCATATCAAGGTATTTATATAAAAAGGTTTTATTCTAAACAAAAAATTTTGTAAATCATACATAACACCATATTTTTTATTTTTTGTATGGGGAAAATTCTGCTATTATGATAGATGTAATTTTTAAATATTTCCATTCTTTTCTTTGAATCCTTGTTATTGATTTGCATTAAATGATTTTAATTATACATACTATAATAAAGTCTCTATATATCCTGGATTTTCAGGGATAGTCCCCAAAAATAAGATTATGCTTAATTAATTTTATTTCTGATTACTTAGTTTTTGTCTTCTAGTTTATATTCTTTAAATTAATATTTAGCATATATATGACAGAACTTTAATTTTTAATTCTGTAAAATATAAAAATATATTACATTAAATCCAAGTACTTTCAGCATCTTATATCAGGGCTGAACACAAATGAAAGAGCAAATGGGAGAGACATTCATTTGATACGAACATGGAAGAGTAATAAGAAAAACCCATAAAGAGAACATGGAAGAGTAATGAGAAAAACCCATAAAGACCAAACCCATAAACCCAGATTGAAGATCAAGAATTTTAATTAATAAATTTACAAGAGTGTGGACAAATATACATTTTGTATTTCTCCAAAAGTTATTAACTTAAGTAAACTGATGAAACAAACACCTCATCAGTTTGCCTATATTATAATGACAAAAAATTGAAGTATGATTTTAAACCAATTTTAAAAACAGTTACAAATTATAGGTTATTAAAAACAATTATAAATAATATTTTTATAAAATTTTATAAGAGAACTTTGGCAATACTTGAGTTCAGAAATGAAATTAAGATTGGTAATCTATCTATTTGCAATAACATTACAATAAATAATCAAAAATGGAAAAAACAGTAGTTAGCTACAAGGAAACAAATCATCTGCTGTGTAACCTTGTAGTTACACAGCAGTGTTAGCTACAAGGAAACAAATCAAGGCATGTCGCCCAACAATTTTTTGTCATTGTAATATATCCATACTGATGAGGTGTTTTCCTAAGCTTTGGAGAAATACAAAATTAATATATGCCCATATCTTTGTAAATTTATGAATTAAAGTTCTTGATTTTTAATCTGATTTCCTGACTCCAATTCATTCCCAAGATCCATAAAGATGGGAAATCCTCATTCCTAGAGGTTTCAAAAGCCACTAACTACAGAACTGTCTCCCATTGTTCTATTTACTGTTATAATTATATTATTTATAATATGACTGAAATCCCCAATTTATATAAATCCAACATATATAAATCTGCACTTACATAGGATTATTTTGAGATAATGAGTAACCTGAATCCAGATCCCTCTAGAAAAACTGAAGGTGTGGAACTCTGAATTGAATTTGGATCCTCCAAGATGTAAATGACTACTTTACCACACAACTTATATTATTATTCTTTAATATAACTATTTTTAGTGTTATATTATTGTGACATACTAATACTGTATATGAAACATATGCTTCAACATATATATGTTTTGACATGTAGAATTTCACAGAACGATTTACCTACATAACTCAAGGAGAGTCTGTATAAAAAATTTTTGTTTTACTGTTATTTTTTATTACAAAAATAATAGTATAACATTATATATTTTTATTATAAAAATATTATTATGAAAGTAAATATTTTATTTGATTTAAAACTTATATATTAAAAATATACTTTAGTCTTTCGGCTTCATCTTCTGTTATTTCTAATAAAGCTACTGTGTCTTCAGTTATTTCCATATCTGGTGACAAAATACCATAATTAGGCAAAAGTTGCCTAAAATTTGTAAAAGCACCTGTACAAATCACAACCCTCTGTGCTTCAATGATATTGCCACAATCAGTTGTAATCTGAAAATTATAATGTATTCATTTTAAGTAAACTTCCAAATGAAATTTATTAATAAGATTATATAAAGAAAAAATTTCCATGTCATATTTCAAAATTAAATAATCTGTTTTACATTTGATTAAATAGATTTTTATACAGAGCAATGGGGAAAAGGCTAAGATAACTTTATCTTGGATCCTTTTTCTTTTCTTAAATATATATAGGACCAGATTTTTCCATGCTGCTATTAATTCTAAAACCTTATAAATATATATTTAAAAGAAAGTTGGATTGACCTTGGTGGATCTGGAAAAATAAGTCTCCAGTTGATAATTAATCCCAGCTTCTTCTAATTCAGAAGTTATTTCCCTATTAATGTACCAGTATGTCCACTTATTTGATATATAAAATTATTTTGTATTTAAAATCATATTTTATTAATTACCTTCAATAATAATTTTTATTCTGAATTTATTAATTGTATTGATGGTTGTATATTTGTTTATACTATATCAAGTAAACAAATGATTATTATATTAATTTATTACATTGAATTCTTAAGTTTCAGTGAAATATCTAATATTTGAAAATATAAATATTGTATTACAGTTTCTCTCTTTTTTATAATATTCTTATATTTGTATAATTAGAAATTTACAGTATTAAGAATATGAACAAGTAATATGCAACTCTACATAATAAAAAATTTTTAAATTCTACAATCATAAACTTAAAAACAAATACAAAAAATGATAAATATATATAAACTTACTTTTAAAATGTAAATTATAATTCTTTTATAAAATTCAATTTATGTTTAAATTAAAAAGATAAATAATTATATTTATCATTATTTAGTATTATCAGTTTTATTAAAACATTAATTTGATTTTATCAATATCACAAATATAATACCAGTTTTAAAAATTTGTCATTACTTTCCTAGTCTGATCACATTCTTATTATAAAGTTTGATTTTCTGCATATTTAATTTTATTAATTTAATAAATTTATCTCTAGATCTCTAGATTTAAATCTAAGTTGTTGAAAAAAATTTTTGATTTAAAAGTTTGAAAACTATCATTTATATTATATCAAATCTAATTGGCTAAAAGAAAAAAATCAAAAACTCTAAAACAAATAGATGCAACTGAAAAAATAATCTATTTTTATATATCTACTAGCTGTAATACCCAGCATTGCCAAGTTTTGTTTATAAATCACATATTAAAAATAATCATTAATATGCAATATATTGTATATATATAATCATACAATAAACAATGCTTTAAATTTAATATCATTTTTCTCTTGTTATTGTTTGTTTATATTTCCTTTAAAAATTAAATGATTAAATATTCAAAATTTGTTCATCTATGATTTATAACAAATTTCTAATTTGTTAAAAATCTATAACAAATTTTATGATTTTTATAAAACTATAAATATTTGAATTGAATATGTTCTATTTATTTGTATTTTGATTCTAATATCATTAGCAACTGAAGAAGGATGGAAGGCCAAAAACATTATTGTAATAAATAGTTTTTCTTCAGATAGCCTGCTTATAAGCTTATTTTGTATTATTACTTAAAATAAAATTAATAAACAAGAAAATTAAAAAAGTTTTGCAATATTTATTAAAAATTTCACATATTTTTAAAAATTGAAACTGTATATTTATTATAAAATTTTCCTCATATACTGCATTTGAATTTTATTATAAATTCATATTACTAACCTTCAAAAGTATATTATCATTACTATGACGAAATTCTTCAATAGTAGAAACAACATCTCTTATTATAACACATCCTTGTTTTCTTGCTATTTCCTGCTGAGCTGCAACTAATCCACGAGCAGAAATATATCCTGCACCAGTATTATCAAAAAGTGCAATTTCATCTTGTCTTAAATGCATGAAAGGAAATCTTTTAATTAAAAAAAAAAATTATTAAAGATTATATTATATTTTTAAAATAAAAAATATACATGTAAAATTAAATTACAGAAATATTTTTCTTATTTTGTACATAATTAAAGAAAAAATTGCAACCACATGCAGAATTTTGATAATTATTTTTATTTTGCTTAATTATCATATATGTAAATAATTTCTATCTATTGTGTGTGTGTGTGTGTGTGTGTGTGTGAGAGTGTGTGTGAGAGTGTGAGAGTGTGTGAGAGTGTGAGAGTGTGTGTGAGAGTGTGTGTGTGTGAGAGTGTGTGTGTGTGAGAGTGTGTGTGTGTGAGAGTGTGTGTGTGTG
>AYEL01025950.1:0-36796 GCA_000484575.1 Olivierus martensii | reverse complement strand
GTGTGTGTGTGTGAGTGTGTGTGTGTGTGTGTGTGTGTGTGTGTGTGTGTGTGAGGTATTCCCTGATTTATGTAATTAATTGTGATCAAAATTTTTTTATATAATTTGCATTTTGTAAAAAGTTGAAAAAAAATTCATTAAGTTTTAAGTTGTGTTCATTAAGTTTATTGGAATAAAGTGGAATAAAATAATAAATACTGGTAGTGAATCAATCATAAATTTTGGGCATTTCTAACTTTTGACTGTTTCTGACAGGGGCAGACTGAAACATATTTTTGATTCTGGCATTATCCTGACAGCAGCCCATTAGTTAGACTTGGTATTAGGACAATTTGCCACATGGATATATTGTCACAAGGACATTTCACCATAAGATATAGAAAAAAAATAAAGACAAAAGTATTTCAAAATATTAAATAATTTTTTTGCAATACTCCTTTATTTTATTTTTATTTCTTAATGTACTTGTGATGATATATCTGTAATACACATTAAGTAAATTAAATACATAGTATTTTTTACAAAACAAATTTTAATGATAAAATAAAAGTAATTATCTAAAGTACGAGTCTTTATTTGTGTGCAAATACTAAAATATTGATAAATTTGAATAAAAATGAATGAAGAAGAATCTGAAGTTTCATTGGCAGTATGCCAATAAGTAATAAAATTGAATGTATATTATAGTAAAAATACATTAAATGAGTGTGTGTTAAATATTTATACTTGTAAAAATCACTTCATGTACAAAAATGAAATTAAACTCACCCAAGCAATTAAACATTTAGTTGACAAAAAACTTAAATAAATTTAAATTACAATTATAACTAGTAATCAGTTCCAATCAAAATAAGTTAATTTAATAATTTATTATTTAATTTATCAATATATTATTATATTTGATTATTTATTCTTTAACATAAACAAATCTCAAATGTACTATCCAAATAGAATCTGCATTGACAAATCAAATCTTGATTTTAATAGAATTTTAATGATTAAAAATAATTTACCCTAAGGTAAGTGCCTTTTCTTAATTAATGCACAAATTACTTATTTAAATTCAAAGTGTCACCATCTATGATTTAATAATTAAATTATAATTTTTAACTAATTTTATCTGAAGAAAAAATTTAACTTCACCTAGAATTGAACTAGGAATTTTCAGGCTAATGTCTTGTTGTTTTAATTACCAGACTACAAAGCTATTTAGTAAGTTATACTTCTTCAGACATTTTTTATTTAAAATTTTAGAATCGATTGTAAATATTGATTCTAAAATACTCAGCCAATAGAAGTAAACTTTATTCTTTATTAATAAATTATTATTTTTTTTAGAAACAATAAATTCAGACCTTTGTTAATATAATTATAGGATTAAGCAAACAGGATTGAAGTTATTTATCATAATGAATAACAAAAATATGAAAATAAACAATTATACAATATAAAATAAACAATTATTAAATATGAAATAAACAATTATACAAAAGTTTGTAACCATTTTGTTTTTTAATTTTGCATCATTTTTTTATTGCATATTTGCTTTATTTTATTATTTATCTTGATAAGTATCTTCAATCCTAGTTTTTTTTTTTTTTTGTAAGCTTGGTGGCTAAAGAGAATGTGCCTCTCCACTCAAAAAGAGTACTAAGGGAGCTGGAATAGGGGAAGTGAGTAAGGAAAAATAAAATAAAGTGCAAAGTACCTATTAAACAAGACCTATGTGATGACTAAAGCAAGTACCTAAACCTGCAGTGTAGTGCCAGTAAGTAGTAAGTGAAACGGAAAATAACTCATTTTCAACCAAAAGTGGACTTAACTGGTTTTTGCACCAAACCCTTCAATTAGTTTTCATAAACATAATTTTATTTTTTAATCCTGCAGCATCAGTCTTTAAAATATCACGGAATGTTAAACTTCCAATGGTTACCAATGATTAAATTTTCAAATATTTCGAAATTTGAAATGATTGGATTTTCGGATTTTACTAAGAAGTTCATATCATTGAGAGTTACTTTGATGAAATATTTTAATCCTCACATCTTTAATCATTCAAAAAAAAAGTATATCTATCGGATAATATGAGATAAGCTTATTCCAGAATTACTAATTATTCAATTTATCTTTATTCGTTGAAGTTTTGTCTGTGTTTTAAAATAAAAATATATTTATTAAATTAAATTATTTGTAGAAATAATTAAAATAATTTTTTGTTAGATGAAATAGCAAAATGTAAAGTCCATATTTATGGTACGTATGTAGAATTTGTTTTGATAAACATACTCCGATAATTTCAAATGAGTTATGAATTATTACCATTTAGATAAGCCTATTTACAAAGAGGCAGAGATGAGTCATATATTTTTGTGTAACGCGTATTCACATGTTAGCTTGGTCAGTGTTGTCCACCATTGCAAATGCGATGTATTAAAGCTTAGTTTATAGGAATAATGTATCTCTAAGTCTTCTTGATTTCCCTATGTTAGCTATGAAATTATTAGGCAGTCATTGAGAAAATTATGTTTTACGCAATGTTTGTTTTCATTTCTGATGTAGCAATGAATAATTTAATTTCGAGGTTTTATAAAGCTACTATTCATCATTTATAAACTGTTTTCCTCTAAACAAGCAAACTGAACTGTAATTAAAATGAGTCAGATTCGTTTTTTGATGTTTTATTTCAATCACTCTGATTGCTAATAATCAAAACGATGCCTTGCTTCCATCCAGCAGGATTGGTTTAATTCTCAGTACCACACTTCAGAAGATTATTCAGGTGTTAAATCGTTCAATCCATACTTCACTTGAAGACTACATCACCATAGATGTATGCGGCCCGTAGTGATCACTTGAACTGCACTATCATTTATTAACTCACAAAGATAGAAAATAGCAAAAGACTGAAACCAAGTGCAAGTGCAATAATGTAATCGACAATAATTGGATTATAGTGTAAACAATTATCTGCTAAACGTTTCCCACAAGAGAGTCATTAATAGGCTCTTTTGGTTGCCATTTACTCTGTCTACCACATTTTCACGAAATTTGAATCCCGTAGAACACTGTTGACATACCATTTAAACAACGGATAGCTGAAAACTGACAGGCCCCCGCAAAAATGCCGATTGGGCCCCCCTCTTTTTAATTTATCGATATAATTTATTTCAAACTCTAAACTCTGTAACGCAGGGCATCTATGTACAGTTATATTAAATGTCGGCGTAAAAATGATTTGCTTAAACGTAAACGATCAAAACCTGTAACTCTGGGTGCCAACGTTTTTTTAATAAGGATGTCGACGTAAAAAAAGCCTAACTCGAAATAATTTATTAATAAGGTTAATACGTGAAACTTTATACAGGTAAATAATTTTATTATATATACAAATTGTAAAACTTTTAAGCAGATCTACCTTGATTTAAATGAACGTAATTTTATTTGGACAAATTAAACAACAATTAAATACACCAGAAGATATTTAAGTTTACATGCTGTTGTGAACGTTTGGCATTTTTATTTGCAAATTCTTCTATGAATAGTTTGATATTAAAAAATACTTATAATTAAAAGCAATTAATTATGTAGAAATTATATATTTTTTAATATATTCATTTGATTACATAATGTTTTTAATTATCCTATCATATCTGAATCGTCACTTCAAAATGTAATTTAAAAAAATTTAAATGTGATATGGCCCGCGGCAATCTTACTGGCTCATTAAATGGCCCTTGAATTGAAATGAGTTTGATACGCCTGGTCTACAGAGTTATGCCAACCAAGCAGATTGGATGGAATATCTACTTAAACTGATTGAAGATAAGCTATTCAGTTCATTAAACTGAACTTCCCTAACGTCATTAAAATGATAGTACAGGTTAGAAAGAGAAAATTCAGTTGTTTTCTTGCGCGGAAGAATGACGTGATAACATGGTGGACCTAAAGCCTTTCACATACATTACTATGGGTATAATTGCAATGATTGTAAAACCGGCAAAGTAATACCTAACGAAAGAACACGTATAGGTCAAAGTTCAGTAAAAGAATCAGAGGTGAAATCGGTACCGTTTTCGAAATATACATTCCTTTTTATACAAATCTTTAACACAACAGTACTGATGACTGCACATTTAATTACGTGTCGGTGGGATAGATTGTTAATTGTAGAAAATAGACATTATTAAAGCAATCTATCTCGAATATATCACTGATTTCACTCCTGTTTCTTTTTTGATTGTTGACTTATAGATTGACCTGTTTCGTTTGGTACTACTTTTACCAGACTTTACAAAGTTAAAATTGTACCATCTCGCGGCTCAAATTCATCTTGCACGCAAGTTATTTTGTGTATTTTTCGTGAATATTACTCTTCTTTTGTTGTTTTATTACTGTTCTTTAGTCTAACCGATGATCAATCTAAACGCGCTCATTTGTTATTCGGAGAAATGATCGTTGGCGTATTATGTTCATCGCGAACGTTTTCGCCAATAGAACTGCCTAATTTTGACACGTGACCATAGATTGTTTCCTTGACCAATTCAGACATCTCAGAAAAATTTAAGGATGGCGTATTTTGATATTTCGTATAGATATGAGCTGTCAACTAAAGCAAATGCAATGGCGAATGGATCAGGGGAGACATTGTAATACGACTGACTGACTAACAACTACTTCACTCACAACCGCTGAATTTCCCTAAAGTTATTTGAAAATATCCACTGGCTGTACAGGTTATAAAAGGATTATTCAGTTTTGTTTTCTCGCGCCAGAAACATCATGACATCACAAACATCGTTGATTCTCAACATCCACAGGAAAGAAAGTATGGATGTAGACATACCACCGATACACTTCGGCCGCCAGGAAAAACCAATGGAAAAACCCACTGGGAGAAACCAGCAACCAAAGCACACCAGACGGGACAGTTTGCCCAGGAAGAAGAAGTCACCTACACAAACACTCACTCAATCACATTCACTCAGATATCCATACTGTTCAAAACCATGTAACAGATACTTATAAATTAGAAACAATGGTAAATAATTTACAAGGCAATAAGGACAAAAAATAGTTATGTAAGTAGTTGTAATAGTTATCAATCCTAGTTATGTAATGATTATCAATCAAAAGATTTTCTGCAAATTTCTCAACATCAAAAATGCCTTCTCTCTAGCAAAGTAACAGCGTATAGTGAGTATTGTGCCATCACCATTCCAGTTATCCTATAGCTTATTTCCCAATGAATATGCCAGAGATATTCTCTATGCTATGAGATATTTAATTGTCACAGTCACAGTCGCCAAGCAGAAAATTCTCACCAAATTGAAACTAAACACTTAGGTAATTTACCAAGAATTTTTTACTAAGTTACTAGTACTGTCTTCAATGTTTAAATTCTCTATTATTTTATCTATAATTTAACAATATCAATATTTCCTCTGCAACCACTTTGTTTTTTAATTTTGTATCATTTATTACATGCAGATAGTTCCTGCCTTTACAAGTTAATTCATTCTTAGAGTGGGCTCATAAAATAAGAACTATTTATATATTAAAAATTATGGAAAGTATAAAGATAGTTTTATTGAAATCTTTTCAAACAATACATCTTAGAATGTAAAATGTTTATTATTATTATTATTATTATTATTATAAAATTTGTAAGCATTTTGAACAGCATATTATATCTCCAAAGAAATTATTAATATATTTTGAACAACTATTTTTTGAATCCATATCTTCTAAAGCAGAGATGCACAGACTTGTTAAGACTAAGGGCTACATATAAAGATTCGCTGTGGCTTATAGGAAGGCCATCAAAAAACTATGAAAGTTATATATCATATCATGTTTATTAATTATATGTTACAAAGCAACATAATCAAAAGTAAACAAAGAATTTTTAATTGGATGAGTGGTATTTTGCATTGATTTTTAACAATTTTTTTATATTAGGTTTGACATTTGTAATAGCCAAACACAAGATTGATTCTAAAATTTCATTAGTTAAGCAGCAATGCTACTTCATGCACATGTACAATTTTTTTAAATTATCTATTTCATACACAAATACAGTAAAAATAAAAATATTAGTTAAGCAGCAATGCTACTTCATGCACATGTACAATTTTTTTAAATTATCTATTTCACACACAAATACAGTAAAAATAAAAAAAAAATGTTTATTTTTACAAATATGATTATTATTTTTTTCTTATTGTTTAAAAACATCATCATGGAACCACTGTAAAAATAATTTCACATAAAAAAAAAATACTATTTGAAAATGCATTGTTAAAAACTATAAATAATATTTTGTTGATTATGTGACTTGTTAAATTAACATATGATGAGGCAGGCCACCAATAAATCTATGGAGAGCCGTGGTCTGTGCATCCCTGCTCTAAAGAGAAAAAACTAAACTTGCTTATATCATCTCCAAGATTTATCTTTTGTTTCCATAATTGCATATGCATTGAAATATTCTTTATATAGTTAATAGATTTCCCATAAAAAGTTGAAAAAAACATCTATGCAAATACAGATAATTCTACACAGTAAGATTCTTAATCCATACATCATCATTCTTCATTGTGAAATCAGGCACCCCAACTGGTAATAAATTTTTAGTTAGTTTAAATGAAATTATAAGCTTAATAGAAAATAGGCTCACAATAAACCATGTAGAAGCATTGTTTTTATCATATGATTTATTTGTTAAAGCAGTTAAAATTCATTGGTTCTTTGTCTCTAATATGTTAAAATTAGACAACATATGATAATTACATATGAGAAATAGGCAGCATATGGTGATTGAATCATTTTTGCAGCACATTATAAAATGATACCATACATGGCCATATATTAGTGCAGTTTTTGACATCTTTATGTATTAATTAAAAAGGGAAGGAAAGGAAAAATTTAGACAATATACTTTTTCATTACAAAAATAAAATGCTGATAATGCTAAGTATTGTCTAGGAAATTTTTTTCAAAGTAACAAGATATCCATTGAAACATTATATCATATACTGATGATATTTGTGGTGTCATTTCGAAATTTGAACAAAAGTCTGAAGGAAAATAAATGCATATTTCTAGAAAAACTATCAGCACTACAGCAGGAAAGGCACTCATAACTATAATAACTCAATAAAAAACACCAAAATTAGTAGCACTTTCGATTTAATATAAAATCCTCGTCAACTACAATGTACAGTACAAGAATGCACATAGTTCTACAGCACGCTTACAATCTTCTTTCAAAATTTTAAAAATTAAGGTTACTATAGCAACAAATTATCAAAATAAGTTTTTAAGTACATATGCACTATTGGTTAATATGAAAATACAATTATATAACAAATAGCATACAGGCTAAACAAAGAAAATAACAAATAATAATTTATATATATACAGATATATCATTGTATCTAAACATATTTAAGTAAAAATAGTCTATTTACTAATTAAATTATAACAGAGGATGTTATCTTCACTTCATATACCATTTCCATGCATTACTAATACTCGATGGGTCTAATTTATTGATTGGTTTATTTTCAGCTTTTTTCTTATAAAAATTGTTAAGGTTTCTGCCACTCTTCCTCTTTTAGAGTCTGCTTCTTTCCCAGAAAAGGAAGAGTGGCAGAAACCTTAACGATTTTTATAAGAAAAAAGCTGAAAATAAACCAATCAATAAGTTAGACCCATCGAGTATTAGTAATGCATGGAAATGGTGTATGAAGTGAAAATAACATCCTCTGTTATAATTTAATTAGTAAATAGAGTATTTTACTTAAATATGCTTAGATACAATGATATATCTGTATATATACAAATTGTTATTTGTTATTTTCTTTGTTTAGCCTGTATGCTATTTGTTATATAATTGTATTTTCATATTAACCAATAGTGCATATGTACTTAAAAACTTATTTTGATAATTTGTTGCTACAGTAACCTTAATTTTTAAAATTTTGAAAGAAGATTGTAAGCGTGTTGTAGAACTATGTGCATTCTTGTACTATACATTGTAGCTGACAAGGATTTTATATTAAATCGAAAGCGCTACTAATTTTGGCGTTTTTTATTGAGTTATTATAGTTATGAGTGCCTTTCCTGTCGTAGTGCTGATAGTTTTCCTTGTTTTTAAGTCTATTTGGCAGTGTAGTGGATTAGAATTCTTTATGCATATTTCTATGAACCCAAAATTCCCTACTCTCTGGGATGATCTTGATGCAGGGTGCCTTTGCTATCTATAGGATCACAGAAGTCACAAATACAATCCAGATAGGTCTGTGTATAATGAATGTAGAATAAACAAACATTGCATTTTATATATAATTCTTAGCATTTATGATATTGGAATTTAAAATGCAGTAAAAGTTTTATATTGAAGATTATAACAGCTCTAAATATACTGAGATATTTATTTAAAAATTAGATAACCTAAAAAATAACCTGTGGAGTTTGTCTTTTTAGAAATTATAAAAAACAGTCTTCTGTAATTTTAGTCTGAAAAGAAATTACTCTCTCTAGAAAGTTTGTCATTTTTAACTACAGTTTTAATTTTTCCCTTAATTTTTAAATTGTCAGTAATCACTGACATTTTAATATAATCATATCATTGATATCTGTCATGATGATATAATCATGACAGATATCAATGATGTTAAGAAATCAGTTAAGCCATTTATTGGCAATAATATAAACACATTTTTTATTTTTATTCTTTAATTTTTAAATCATTAATAATAATAAAAGTTTGACTGTCACAAAATCTGAGAATTAATCCTTTCTAACAATATTCTATTTATAGGAATCGGTACAGAAGTTTGACTGCAAAAGAAATATCCATACATCCAGGCAGCCATGTTTTGCTATTAATATACATGATAATTAATATTCATAAAACAACCAAATAGGAGATAAGAAGTATAATGATGAGAAAATAAAATATTTACTGATTTAAAGTTAATAATACTGTAATTGTTCAACTAAAAACATACAATTAAAAAATGATAATATAAAATAGATTAATTAGTAATTTATTGATAATTAGTCTTTAATAATTAAGGGCTTGAAAGCTAAAAAATAAAGCAAAATCTTATACTAAAATCAGAAAACAGATATGATACTGTATATTGTATCAGTAAAAATTAATACAGTATTACTATGAAATATTAATATTGTGTTAATTTTTAGATTTTTAATCATTTATAGGTTTCCAAATAATAATTTATTGTAGACCTTATAAATTTTTGGAGAAATTACTATATTTATTTATATTGAAATTTAATTCTGTTTATAACTTAAGCTATAAAACAAATGAGTGTTAATTCCCTGCATTATGCTCATTCTGTAGATTTCTGCTTTAAATAATAAAATCACGAGTCATCACAAAACTATATTTTTATTAAAATCAATCAATGCATATACAGTGAAAGGCTAAAACATTACCACATATGCTATTGATAGTTTTTAATAAATATATTTTTCTGTTGACAGTGCTGACTTTCTTGAAGTTTTATACATTTATTCAACTTATTATGCCAAAACTTTATAATCAGACATTGTAGATACATAAATTTAACTAACTATTTCAAGATAGTGATATGAAATATATATTTAATTTTAATGACGAAGGCTTTCAAATTAATTAGAACTGATATTCAATAACATTAAATTTTTTCTTCTGTGATCTTCACATATACATGGCTTGTATTATCTATATTAATTCTAGACATTATTATTTTTTTAATCATTTTTTTTTAGTTATTCCATAATCTTTTAGGATTTCAATTACAGAAAATTGTAAACAATTTTCTATATATACCATTAATATTCTCAGAGACAATGACATAATTTTGCATCGTAACATGATTCTAACCAGATGCCTATAATATAAAATTATGTCATGATTTAGTATGTTTTTCTAACAGCAGATGGCAGTGACATTATTAGTAAGACTTCAATGTTAACACACTGATAATAAAATATCAAATTTTTCATAAAATAATAATTTAATAGAATTTGATATTTTATTAACTGATTATAATATATTTCCCTCCTTGTTTATTTAAATTTTATTTTGTTCAAATATTCAATTGTAGGAGCTAACTGTTAAATATAGATTTGATTTTTTTAAGAATAATCAAATTTATTCTACCAGAATTTATTATTAGTTTACATTAAAAATCTGCTGTTAGCAAAATTTAATTTTTTTTTTCTGGTTTAATCTTGAAGAGAGGTTTGTTGGCATAATAATTGTATAGGTAATTTTCTAAACCATTGAAGTAGTGTATTTTTCATTTAGTAACATAATTTGCAATGCTAAAACATTGGAAACATAAGAAATGTCTTTGTTTCTGTCTAAGACAGTAGTTCATTTGAATAAAAGATCATCTATCTGTTAATAATAATGAAAAATAAAAATTCTTTAATATTTACAAAATATAATTTTTTTATAATAATTTGCTTGATTTTAAAGGCCATGTTTCATTTCTTTAGATAGTTAAATCATTATACACTATAATCATAAACTATTGATTTTGTTAGCCTTTACTTAATTTTATTGTGATCAAATTATATTGCCAAGAATAAAAACTCTGATTTTAATATTATGTCTACAGGAAATTGATTCTTAGTTTAAGAGTTCTTATTTAAAAAGCAATTCTGAATTAACTCGTAAAATCAGGAACTATCTATGTATAGATTCCAGATACGTGATTTTAAATAAAGTAAATTATATAAAATATATAGTTAAATTACAATATTATATTGTAATTCTGATTTAACTACAGGTAATTCTCTGTTTACAAATTCCCAGATTTACAAGTTTTTTCAAATATGAAGCACCAAAAAAAAACAAAAATTTGAAAATATGAACATTAATTGCAATAAATAAATTCTAAACATTCATAAAAAAGCATTTTAAACCACATACATAACTATACAATACAGTACAATTAATAATGTAGCAAAAATTCTGACATCTTTGAAATTGGAAAATTCAGAATGGCAAATGAGAAGCAGAAGTAATATAGCCTCTAGTTTTATCAGTATATTATGTAAATAACTTTTACTCTCAGATTGTACCTAAGATGGTAATCCATTTGCCTTAAAGCTTATCTACTTATTCTGTTAATAATAATCAGGAATAAAAATTATTTAACATTAATATGATAAATAATTTTTTTATTATTATAATTTGCTTGATTTAAAGGCTATATTTTCATTTATTTAAATAAATAAATCATTGTTTAATCATATGCTATTGATTTTGTTAGCCTTTAGTTAATTTTATTGTGAACAAATTGCATTGCCAATGAATGAAACCAGAGTTTAATATTAGGTCTATGGGAAATTGATTCTTGATTTACAAGTTCTTTCTTAATGAGCTCGCTCCAGGAATGAATTAACTCAAAAAAGCAGGAATTACCTGTATTTTCCTATTACAATATAGACAGAGAAATCTGTTCTCCCTATGTCCATCAGTATTTCAAATTCTTTCTTAAGAACAATACAATTTAGCCAAATCACCCAAATTAGGTTGACTTATGATTTTTTAATACAATTTAAAAAATTGTATTAAAAAATATTTAGCAATATATATCAAGAGTTGGATTTAATACCAGATCTTCTAGTTAAGTGGAATTCAATTTTGTCTTCTAGTGAAGGCAGAATCAATGGTACACAGAATAAATTTGATATATCTGATACAATTAGTGAAGAAAATAAGCAGGAAAAGCATTAATTTAAACAAATTATAGTGGATAATTGATTGATCATATAGTTTCTTTGCAAAAGCAAAAACATTTCACAAAAATGAAAAAGTGTTATAGATTTATGCTCTTTGTTAAATCAAAAATTCATAAACCAAGAGGTGTGTGTGTGTATTTGTGTGCATGTATACATATATATTGCTTATTATATACATATAAATACACATTGCTTATTAGCAATTAAGAAATAGAAATAAAAAAGAAATAAAATTGCATGTATACATATATATTGCTTATTATATACATATAAATACACATTGCTTATTAGCACAAATAGAAATAAAGTTTTACATATTGTGTTTATATTAGCTTTTTCTAATAAATCAATTTAAAAAGAATTATTCTCAATTTTTCCCCAAAATAATATAGATTCCAACAAAAAAAAGTGAAGGAGAAATCATGGTAATTTGTTAAAATAATATACTATACCAGCAATTCTCAACCTATGGTACAATTATCACTGGTGGTACATGGCAGACTTAGAGATGGTACATGAAAGATAAACTATTTTTGAAAAATTAATTTAAATAATTTATTCAAATAATATAAAACTGGTATAAAAAAAGAAATTGAAACTATAGCTCCAGTATATCGATTATTGCCTTTGTCATAGACAAGTGTCCAGACTTATTGCACTCTAGATCATATAACATTTTAGCACCTTACTGTGCAATGGTTTTTATACTATCCTTATAGGTTAGTTTGGAGTTTGCTATAATGGGAACTGGTACGAGTGTTCAGTCCATGGCATGCAAATATTAAATTACAATTCAAGAACAGTGTTTTTAGTTCTTCATACAACCAAAAAAAGCATTACAATCAATTTTTCAAAATGAACAATTTTTAAAATAATACACTCATAAATTTTTAGATTTGGAGAAAGAACAATTTTAAAGAAATTGCAGATAAAGCTATTAAATTTTTAATGCCAGTTTGCACCAGCTATTTATATGAAAAGGAATTTTCAATAATGTTATATTTAAAAATATAGAACAAAATTAATACTTGAGCTTAATTTACACTTAAAACTAAATAACATAGAGCCTGATATTAAAAATATGTGTTTTGTAAAACAAGCTTAAGGTTCTCATTAATTTAAAAAATTTTTTTTTAATATTTTGATTGTTTTTTTATATAGTTTTTATGTAATAATTTTGGAATTGCTAGTAGTAATAATAATAATAATAATGATTTCCATTTCATTTTATTTTTCCTACAAATACCAAAAGCAAAGCAATCACGTTTTAACCCGTATATTCAATTGCCACTGAAATCCAGGAAGGACAAACATGGCTGCGAGTAAGCAGACGACGCTAGTTGTCGGTACTTTCTATATACAGAGCTTTATCTCAGGCGGACACAGCGCGCCATCTATCGAATAAGTTATAAAGTTTTGTCGATATTTGACTTTTTGAAATTTTTTATAACGGTTATTTAAAATATATATTTAATAGTCAAAAACTCTAATTTCATCTCATAGAAACTCAAATCAAAAAGATTTATAAAATTTCATTGCATAGTCTTCGAGCTATTTCAGTGTAAAGTTGTACGTGACACTAATAAGGATAAACAAATTATATAGATTTTTGACATTAGATGGCGATAAGTGTTAGTCTGATAAATATAAACATATGTATGTTTACCCACGGATTATGTACAACAGGATGCGCAAAGCTGTAGATTTTTAAAACTCGTTGACGTCAGATGTGACTCCGTCTGACAGAGGGCAATACATGTTCAAGTGACGTAGAAAAAAATGGCGGCTAAAGCAAACGATGTTAACTGTTCCGTTCGATTTTGTAAAAATAGTATGAGAAAAACGAAAAATGTGTTGTTTTTTAGGTTTCCTTCGGATTCAGATAGAAGTTACATCTTTCTTTTACATCATGTGATATATACAAACATGGTAATATTAGTCTCACACCTGATAGTTTTTGGATTACTAGTAAAATAGATATCAAGCACTGGCTGGTAATTCCTCTTAAAATAATAATTCCTATATTTTAATTTTTAAATTTTTTAATATTAAAAATTAAATAATAAAATATTTAAAACAAATAAAAAAATATAAATAACTGTATTTATATAAAACAATGTAAGAGAAAAATAATAATAATAAAATAAATAAATAAAAAAAATTGTCAATGCTAAAAATTGAACCAGCGATCACGCAATTATGAAAGCAAATCTTCAACCACTACGCTACTGAGACATTCAAAAGTCAATTAAATTTTAGAATATATGAACTCAATACGAAACTTCTCGTGCAATTTTCTCGACAATGTTTGAGTAGTGCATTTTATTGCTCACACATTATATTGTCCCAGGGGACTACTACAAGTATGCGCAATTTCAAAAAAATCGGTGACCCGAATGTCTAAACCTCCCCTTGTAAGCATAACTGATTCAGTTATCAACAAACTGCAACAGATAAATAAACAATATAAATGAAATGTTGCAATGAACTCAAGTTTTAACTACATGGACAGAACAGAATAAAGTGGTCTTTCACACAATTATTTTGTTCATTCAAGGCAGATGTGTCTTGAGTTACATATCTGCATGGAAAGGGAGTGACTAAAGAGTAATAAAATCTGTATATCATAATTTTGTACAGAGTAGTGTGGGCATATTAACTATTGATAGCTATCATTATTAATATGCTTTTTTAAAACTCAGATTAAAATTCAAAAATTTTTCTAAAGAAGTGTTACAATTTGAACCTTGACAACTGAAACTTAGTTCAACAAAATTGAAAAATTATGTTGCAGAGGATCATGTTAAATATTAATATATGAAGATAATCCTCAACTTACGACTAACTTGTACATAAGATGTGATGCTATTGATAAATACTGCTATTAGTCAATGCAATTAACCTGGGTTTGATTCCCTGGCCCAATGGTTTGATATATGGAAAATGTCCTTTTATGTGTGTGATTCTTGTAGTTTTGTGTTCTTCTTTCTTATTTAGTTAATATATAGTGCCCTAGTAAAGAATATATAATGTACTAGTATTAGTAGTGAGAAATCCATAAATTTTGGATATTTCCGACTTCCAACATTTCCAGGGGCCTTATTCTCAACTTATTCGTGTTATAACATATTTGTGTTGGCAGTATCATGTGACATCAACTTCCACATTTAGATAGAATTGCTATTCTGGAGTTTCAACTTAGGTGCTTTTTGTTTTCGAAATTCGAGTTGTCAACTGAGATGTGAGATCACTATACACATGGAAAAATTGGCGGACCATTATGTTATGTTACGTCTTAATTGAAGCATTAAAAATGGAAGAAAGACATTGTTTAAGCAAGTACTTTAACCAAGTTTAGATGCTTTTGATATTCACCAAGATCTTTTTCAACTATTATTTAGGCTATCAAAAGACTTAGTAAAGGTTTTAAAGAACAAACTTTGACCGAATGGTAGATTCAACTGACAGTGGCTGCCCCAAGTAAAGTTTATCCTAAATTGAAAGAATTAGTTAATTTTTTAGTTTGTAACTGAGTTAATTTTTCATTTATGGTACTATCACCTTTGTTTTTCCTTTACAATTTTTTTATTCTGAAATATTTTTCTTTTACATTTCATGCCAAGTCTGCACTAATGAAAAATAATTGCATTTCACAATTCATACAAAGGCATTTATATATTATTATTTAAACAGTAAATCTATAAATTATTTACTTAATTATAAGATAAATTAATAAATATTTGAATCCACCAGAATGGAAAAAAGCAATTATTCATGTAAATGATTAATTATAGTAGTTTAATTATTCGTGCAAATTATTATTTCGTAGTGTTCAAGATTATCTTGAATGTTATGAAATAATGATTTGGATGAATAATTAAACTACTAATGTACATACTAATGTTGATCGTTGGCTTACTTTTTTCCATTCCCTCACTGATTTTTTGGTCCAACACAAGAATTTAACTTTATGCCTAATTCAGTCCACAATTCAGCTCTCATTTTCTTGGTAAAGTCATTATCTATCTTCTCTGTATGCATTCTTACATTGCTTTCTATAAAATAAATTAATATATTCTTTTGCTTTTCTGTAATTTTTTCTGTCACTTCCATGGCATTTCTTTAGAGCCACATGAATTTGTTTTTACCATTTGTTACTCAAGATTTGATTGGATAATACTTAATAGTCTCCATTCCGGACACTTCTTGATCTGCCATGCCCAATGCAAATAACATGTTTCTCTCACAAGTTGAGTTCGTGTAACAGTTTGAATTCCAGAATACCAATCATATGAGTTGAAAGCATACAAGGGAGTCAACGGATGTGAGGTCATGTACAACACGAATAACTTGAAAATAAAGCTCCAGGTTTGAAATTCTTGGAACTGAACTCCATCGTAAGTTAAGGACTACCTGCAGATGTTATTTTATTTAATACCAAAATTTATTGAAGTAAATTTGTATTTTTCAGGATGAAACAGGAGCTTATTTAATTGATCGAGATCCAGATTATTTTGGTCCAGTACTTAATTATTTACGGCATGGAAAATTAGTTATCAACAAAACTTTAGCTGAAGAAGGTAAAATATATAGTTACATATAATTGAGTAATTTGATTCTTAAATTTTGGCATAGGCAGTTGTAATAATTTTATTTAAAATTATATATATAAAAAATATGTACCTAATCCATATTTATATATGTATGAAAAATATATAGTATATTTTTCATACATGAATAATTATGGATTATTTAAAATATATATATGTGTACATACATAAAAAATTAAAAATTTTTCTCTCTACAAAATTTCTTGGCCAAGAAATTTTAAACTAAAAACTTTCATATAATAAGATCAATCATGGTGTATCTCTGTTACAGCAGTCACATGATTTATCATATTCCTAACAACAATAACTTATTTTTATTGATTTAGTTATTAAAAACACATGGATATGTATGCCTGTTCATAAATAAATATTTTCATTTATATTTAAATATTAGGTTCTGCACAAATAAGATTGAATGTATATAAAGTGATGTGAAGAATCGAATATGAGATGTCTGTACTTTGTCACTTCTCAGCTCGTTTTCCCGATCGCGATTAAGATAAAACAAGAGAATTGGGAGAGGTAGAAAAGAATTTAACAGTCGGGGAGCAACACACTGTAAAAATAAACATGGCGAAATGTAGCGACACACCACGTCGGATTTTGACCATCTCACGGACTCTTGTCCCCGATAATAATAAATTGCAAACTATGTTTATATGCAGCCGTCGGATTAGAAGGAAGAAACCAACACCTGGCACCTCAAAGTTCTGTAAAATAAAAGAACATCCTCTCCTTCCCTGGGAGAAAGGTCAGAGAAAAGGTCGCATTAAGATCGTCTTATTTAAGAGGAGACATCAGCCTCGATCCGGGCTTGTTCGATGATCACCGGATCCACTGGTTCCTGACGCTCAGATTCATAACCCAACAACGCTTGTTCCTCTACGATCAGCTACATCCGAGTTACTGAATCCGTGACCACTGCATCGGCTTGTGATCGACACTCCACTATGCTTGTCTCCTTGACGCCTGTCTGTGTTCCTTCGAGTGTCCATCTATTGGTGCCTGTGTGTTGATAAAGGACTAAAGACTAGTAAAAATATTAAGAACTAAAGGCTGTTTTAGTATCAATGATCTGCATAGTTCATCGAGTACCTATTGGAAAGGATTGTCAACATAACAGGTATCTCTCTCTGTTGAGGAAATGCTATACTCATAATGATGGAAATCTCTTGTTTTAATAAAAAGGAAGTCGTTCTAATTGAACATAGTCTTGATCGATTTGTTTGAACCTCATTACCCATCCTTACACATGCGCTTTAATACCGCATTTTAGGCCAACGCCTGTCAATTTCGTCTTCAGGTCTTACGTGCGGGCCTCACAGTGATCACATTGTGTCATGAGTGAAAATTTCAAACTCAAGTAAGATATTCCTTGTTAATGAGAAATAATACATATAAAGGGTGAAAAAGATAATTGAGATATTACATAAGTGTTTTTTGTAGAATTCCAAATTTTTAAATATTATTATTATATATATATATATTTAAAATTTGAAATGTTGTTTTATTCTACATGTGAGTGTATTCTGCCAAATTTCAATTTTGGATTTGTCATGCAAAATGGTTGACGTTTCATCTATAGAACCAGAATTGAATTATGATCGCAATCCTCAAAATTTATATGAGGGATCCTGGCTCAGCCATTGGTCACAAATTCACAATCAAATTCACCCCTTCAGTGTCACTCAAATGGCTGTATGATAAAGCATCACTTTACAACTTGAAGCTTTGGATTTAATTCCAGATCTGAGATCCATATTTTCTCATGAGGAGCCTCAACTCATTGAAACAACACTCATCAAAAACACGTGTATCGAGTTTTACAATGTCATGAAGATGAGTTGACCCAAATGGTTTCAACAATGTTCTCTCACCCTACTACAAGAAAGAGTAGCCATAGTTGGTTTTGTATGCTTTGTCAATTTGCAAGGATATAGGGAAGCAATAGGATAGTTAAGTTAGTTTTTGTTAAGCTGCCTTATTGCACATGGGATATACTTTCTTGTATCTGGCAGCAGCTACTTTTAAAGCACATCACTAATTGATCAACATCCATGATGGGATCAACCAGAAGATTGAAGGATGGAATTCAACAAACCAAGTTTGATCACCTCTTGAAAATCTGGAAACATAGGATCTGGATTTGAGCCTGGTTCCTCCAAGATAGTAAGAAAGTGCTTCCATCTCTTACTAAGGTACAATCACCTAACTGATTTTGGTAGGATTGAAAAGTAGCATAAAACAAGAAAGAAGAGCATATTATATCAATGGTTTTTGTTAATATTTTGAATTAATTATTATGATTATTATTTTTGTGCAAAGAATATTTTATTTAAATTACTAAACAATAGCAGGTATCAACTTTTATTGGGGATATTTTTTTCTTTCATATAATTTTTATGCTGTTTTTCAATCAGAAATTATTAAATGTAATGGCTATTCCAGGGCTTTAAAGATCTGTTAGCTGACTCAATCACACAGAATGGTCAATCTTGAGTGACCATTCTGTGATTGAGTCAGCTAACAGATCTTTAAAGTGAATATGGAAATATGAGACACAGAATCGAACCTGTATCTTTCAGATTGTAAAAGATAGCTTAATTATATGGTGTGCTTGCTTTTATGCTATGGGCAACATATTTATTATGGATCTCTTTTAAGAAAACTGCCTTTTTTTTAGAAATTAAGACTAATTATTATGAAAATTAAGCTGATTATTGATGTAATTTTACATATTTGTGTAATTAAATAGCATGTTAGAATATTTCAATGAAAAATGAATGACATTTTCTGGCTAAGGAATGCATTATAATTTTTCTATTTAAGTCAATGAAATTTAGTTCCTGATTTATGAAAATTTGATTTATAAGCATTTTCCAAAAATTGCTTTAATCACATAAACTGAGGTTTATCTATATCTGACTTCCATAAATTTGACTTTTATGTAAAATATTTTCCATAATTATTTTTGAGATATTGAACATAAAAATCATTCTATTTGTAAGTTAAAAATGTGAACATATTGAGTTACAACATTTAAAAGTTTTGTTACTTGACTTTACATATTTTTCCAGTCTTAAATATTGTATTACACTGTATTACATGCAGCATTAATTCCTTTCCAATCAGAAAACATTATAGCTCCATAATGTTGTTTACATTCAATCACCATAATTTTTCTAGCTCTGGGAAATATTGATTCAGAATTTTTGTTAAAAAATTATTTTTCCAACTTATGCAAAATTCAGATTATGTAAAAAAAACTTTTAATATCAATTATTTACATAAAGTAGAGAATACTTTTATTTAGAAGTCAGTTTATTCACATAAATTGTTTACATGAATAAGTTGCCTTTCTATTAAAAATACTTTTGCATTTTTGTTTATTGTTGTAATAGAATGGATTTTAATGTTTTACTATGGTTTCAAAAATTATTTTCAAGACAATTTATATTTCTTAAGTTTTATATTATCATATTCTTGAGACTTTAGATATCGATATATTGAAATTGCTTAAATTATTTAAAAATTTTGCATTTTTAAGTATATTTTTTTAATAAAAATCATTTTATAAAACTATAAATTATTGGTTTAGAAAAAATTCAAATATCAAACATTATAATAATATTTTAAATAATATAAAACTAATATTAAATATAATTAAAATACAAGTAGTCCTCAACTTAAGATGAGGTTTAGTTTGAATCCCATTGTCATGAGTGGGAGAAGTTAGAAGTCTAAAATTCCCAAAATTTATAAATTTTTCACTATTAATTTTTATTAGAATACTATGCACTAGTGTAATAAACATAACAAACACAAAAGTACAAGAACTAAATATAAAAAGAATGCTTTTAGTATATCAGTTCATTATATATAAACTGGTATGCATGTGAATTACATTGACCAATCACAGAATTTATCAATATCACAATCATAAGTTGAGGATTACCTGTAATATGTAAAAATTACATTATTATATGAAAGTTTTTTATTTATTAAACAGGTGTTTTAGAAGAAGCGAAATTCTATAATATTGTAGAATTAATTAAATTGGTAAAAGAGAGAATCCAGGAAAGAAATGCAATTATGACAAAAGTAAGATATAATAACCTTATAAGAATGATTGATTATAAATTATTTTAAATAAACTTTCATATATTTTGTAGGAATATCGAAAACATGTGTATCGAGTTTTACAATGTCATGAAGATGAGTTGACCCAAATGGTTTCAACAATGTCTGATGGTTGGAAATTTGAACAGGTTTTATTATTATTTGATTTTTTTGTCAAAAAAATTTATAAAAGCAAGAAATTAAAATAAGGCAATGGCTGTTTTGCTATATTAAGTTGAGTAATATCAGATAAAAATATATTAGCAAAACAGCTTAAATAATAATAGAAATTACCAAATATACTCACAATATAACAAGAATGAATTGATATATATGGATGTTTTTACATAAACATTGCATCTTCACCAAAATAATCTTTTATTCCTTCTTGTGGTACATAAATAACAAGAAGGAATAAATTTTAACAAAAAGTAAATAAATATTTCATATTAAAAATCATTCATCATATAAACAAAATCAATAATCATTGTACTGAGTAAACATGATTCTGTGCTGTGCTTCTTTGTTTAACCTGTATTTTACAACTTCCTTGGCACCAGAAATGAATGAGAAACTTGAACAACATGCTTGCATTAAATTTTATATCAAAATTGGTAAAAACATATTAGAAACGTAGAATTTATTTCAGCAGACATTTGATAACTATGTTTTAGGCAAAACACAAATCTATGAATGGCATGGACATTTCAACACAGCCAAGAAACACTTGAAGACAATGAAATGACAGGACACACTTTGACAAGTGTAATCCCAAAAATATTAAGAAATTTTACATATTAATTAATGAAGATTGTTTGCAAAGCATTTCAGAAATTACTAAAAAGCTTAACAGCAGTTATGGTTCAGTTCAGGGTATTTTGACTGATCAATTAAACATGAGATGAATTGCTGCCAAATTTGTGCCAAAAATTTGTTATTTTTCTGAGCAAAATAAATAATGAAGCCAGGTTTCCAAGGCCTTAATGATATATGGTTGATGACAGTGACTTTTTGAAATGTATAATTACTGGGGATGAAATCTGGGTTTGTGGGTACAATCTAAAAACCAAACAACAGTTCTGATGATAGAAAAGCCCATTGTCTTCATATCCCAAGAAAGCATGACAAGTTAGAAGCAATGTAAAGTACTGACTTGTGATGCTTTTTTGGGATATGAAGACAATGGGCTTTTGTCAACCAAGTTTTGAAGTGTTGATTGTTTGTCAACCATAAACAAATTCTTCTTCAGGAATTCATTTCTCAAGGACAAACAATCAGTGCAGACTATTAAACTGGTTTGCTGAAGTGTCTGCAGGATCATATGAGGCTCAAATGCCCAGAGTTGTGAATCATTGGGAACTGCATGATTCATTATGACAATGCCACAGTCCACGTGTTCATCAAAGCGCAGCAATTTTTAATCTAAAACAGCATGGTTACCATTCCTCAACCTCCTTATTCTCCTGATTTAGCTATTTGTGACTTTTTCATCTTCTCTAGAATGAAGACAAAGTTCAGAGGTTAGAGATTTGGCACAGTTGAGGAGATTCAGGAAAAGATGAGGCTTATTCTGAACAACAGGAAGAAAGAGGACTTTCAGAAGGCATTCAAACAATGCAGAAATGCTGGAACTACTGCATCAACTCTCAAGAGGACTACTTTGAGGGAGATAATGGCTACTAAAATCTCAGATTAGTCTGCCATTTTTTTATAGAACCAGTTCAGAAACTTTTTGATACTATCTCATATTATTAAGCTTATTCCTTTTTAAATATTAACTCTAATAAATCATCAAATTTAATTTAACACTAATTATCATATTGTTAAAACTTATAAATATTTCTGTATTTATTATAAATATTTCTATATTTATATATAATTTATATTTTATTTCATACTTTTAGTTAATTAGCATTGGCTCATCTTATAACTATGGTAATGAAAACCATGCAGAATTTCTGTTTGTTGTATCTAGAGAATATCCAGGATCATTTTCTCGCTCTTCTGATCTTGATCTTACAGATAGAAAGGTAAAAAGCTTGATTTTTAAATAAAATTAATTACATATTTTTTAACTTAATTCAAAATTTTCATTTATTAAAATTATTAATGAATAATAGTTGCTGATTGAAATATAATAAATTTTAAATACAGAAATTAATATAATATTTCAATTAATATTGATTATACAGGAATTATAAAGTTTGAAAATTAGGAATGCATCATTTAATATCATAATTCAAATTGTGAAACTCTGAATACATTCTCCTATAAGCATATTGCTATAAATGGAAATTAGATCCTCAGCTACAGAATTTTAAATTTTGATTCTAAATTTTTTATTTCTGAATTCATTCAGTTTTTAATTTATGTTGCCAACAAAATCTACATAGATTGGCATGAAAATAATATACTGACTGAATAACAAAAAGCTGCTATAGAAATTCTCTGGGATATAAGGAACAACTTGTTATAGATTTGCATGCTTATTACAAGAAGTCGAAATGACGCAATCATTTATATTGTATATATTTATTACTAAAAAGCATTTAACAGTGGGTTTACAAATAATTGATCTGTATTTTAAAACTATTGAATACATCCATCATTAATAACTTTCTTACAGCATTTAATGACTATATAGAAACAACATTAAAGCTGTGCATTATCAATGACAGCATCTTTATTTCATCTGTACATATAAGACAAGATATATTTTGAAGGAATTCACTGAATCTTTTATAGTTTTTGCTTTCCCTCCATGTTGAACAGTATCCATTTTGGACTTTATATAAACATAACAATTCTATTTGTTTTTTATATACATGAATTACATGAAATTTTATTTATTCACCAAAAAACAGATCATTTAACTCAGTTAAAATATTTTTATTTTAACTGTAATTTTTATTCAGTAATTTCTTGTTTCAAACTCATAATGGGCACAAAATTGAGCTTAATAGAGTAAGAATAACAAAGAAAACATTAAAAATATCATCACTAATAATATACAGAAATTACATTCTTAGAGTCAGAAGATTCTATGAGGAAAACAAAAAAAATGATCAAAAATTGATAGAAAAATGTCAAACTTTTGGCTTGCTATGATGAAAGTGCTCCCTGAAATTGGAGAACATGATTGTAACACAAGACTTGAATTACTGATTGCTGTAAACAATTTTAAAGAACACTTTAGCAAATGTTGATGTTGTTTATGACTAATGAGACAATCCAACACATTATTTTGAACTATAAATGTCTTGCACAAACAGATTAAAAACATAGATGAATGATGAATGATCAAGTAGCAGTGATCATTCATCAAAAGCTATCTAAAAAATACAAATGAAAGCTGCAAAAAGTTATAGACAGACTCTGATACAGTTCTAGTGAACAATGTACACAAATTTTATTGGGAATGAGCAATACTTATGGATGAAATAGTTCATTGACAGACTAGCTATCATACTGATTGACAAAGAACAAAAAACTATAGATTTGTCAGAGGTAATCAGTAGCACAAATAATTTATATATATTGCCAAAATTACTAAGTATACAGACCTATATATAGAAATAAAAGCCTGTGGAATATTGATAAAATTATGTACTTTCAATATAATGTATATTTGTTTTAGATTCTTCTTCATTCATTTTTATTAAAATTTATCAATATTTTAGTATTTGCACACAAATAAAGTCTTGTACTTCAGGTAATTATTTTTATTTTGTCGTTAAAATTTGTTTTGTAAAAAATACTATGTATTTAATTTATTTAATATATATTACAGATATATTGTTGCAAGAACATTAAGATATAAAAATAAAATAAAGACAGGATTATTGCAAAAAATTTATAAAAAAATATTATTTAATTTTTTTGAAATACTCCTGTCTGTATTTTTTTCTATATCTTATGGCAAAATGTCCATTGCAATGATATACCCATGCGGTGCAAGTCTAACTAGTGGGCCACTGTCAGGATAATGCCAGAACCAAAAATATGTCCCAGTCCTCCCCTGTTTACAGATAAAACAATTCTTGTCATTCTCTTTACAATTTGATAATCATTATTTACCAATAACAAATTGTTGATAAGAGACTATTCTTTAACTCTTTTAGAAGTCTCTCTCTCCTCCAATCAGTTCAGTAATATTGTTTTAGGTTAGATGGTATTACTAGACAAGAGAGTTTATTGAGAAGACAACAGTTCTATAACATGTAATTTCTAATTTTCTGATGCAGAAGGAGTGAAATGAAATTAATCCTTAAATAAATATAATCAAAAATAATAAGAACGAGAAAGAATAAATAAAATTAGAAAAGAATCAAATTAAATATTCACTCTGTTGAATGCCCAAAAACACTTTTATAATTATAGAAAGCAACAATTCTAAATATATGTAATATAGTTAGAAATTTTCTCAATGAAGATATCATACAGTCAACACTTCTCATAAGTATACAGTAATTTTCCTTTTCTGCTTCAGTTAAATATTATTTGGCTTTGGCCTTGGCCTTGACCCATAAAATACTTTTGCCAGGTAATTTCCTTTGTAAGAAATTTCTCCAAATCCAATAACAATAAAAATAATAATTTAACATTTGTAATGTTTATAGTAAATGTTGAAAGCTATCAAATATTATTTAATCCATTTAGCTATTTATTTTGATAATAGTCTGCTAGAATAGTTTCTTAATTGGTAGGACTTAAGAGCTTCCTGATTGAGACCAAAACAAATTAAAAATATTGGTATTCATAATATGCTTTCTGCATATATCAGTAAAGTTCTAGAAATCCATTTACAAATGGATTTTTGAAGTTTATTGATATATGTGGAAAGAAATGAAATAAAATGTGTTAAGTTCTTCGAAAAATAATGGCAGAAATCAAAGGAGATAGTATATCTGATCATAAAAATATTTAAATATTCTTTTTGCCGCTTCTTTCAAATATCTTCCATAAGAATAATGTTTATAATAAAAGAGGACCAGGGAATTTTTGTAAATGCAATTTATGAGATGCACAAGCCAAAATGTTGAAAACTATTACCATAAAATACTTCTCTAATATGCCTATATATGGTATATTTTTATAAATCATACATTATTATTGTGGCAATTGCATTCCAGATCATCACTGTAAAACCAATCACAGCCTTTTTTTCATTTGCTAATACAAATAAAAGTCTAAAAACATATTTTCAGTATTATTCATTAAATGCATGATAGTGCTAGGCTTAAAAAACTCTGCCAGATGGCCACATTTTAAAGCATTCGTGTATCACCTTGAAGATCCAAGTTTGATTTCGGGTCTTACATCTTCAGTTTTTCAGGATTGTTCTGAATCCAGCCTATTTATAAGTTAATTTATGTTTTATATATCTATTCTAAATATTATTTTGGAAATAATTTTCATTTTGAAATATAAAATAAAAACATGGATTATAATTGAAAACATGGGTTAAAATAAAAACATGGATTATAATATTAGCATAATACTGCAAAGTGAGATATGCCTGTAATTCCTATAGTTAGTGATGATGTTTTGTATTTCTCTTAAATTTTAATAAATATAGTTTATCCAGTAATAATCTTTCAGAGGAAGAAAATGTAAAATAAATGAAATACTAATTTTTATAAATATCTTACAATATTTGGTATGCATATATATATATTATATAATAATAATACATATTGCTTGTTATTTTCTTTCATTTTATCATGGAATTAAAATAGACATGAATCAAAATATCTGCATAACAAATTATGCAGATATTTTTCAAATCTTATTCATATTTAATCTTTATTATTCAATTTAATAGTTAAAATTTAATCTGAATAATCTAAACAACCCTAAATAACTTTTATAAGTGAATTTGGAATTACACAAAATTTAGATATTAGTGTTATTTAGAAAATTTTAAAATACAGATGGCACATCTATTAATGATTGAATTGTTTGTATAATTGTTTTTACTAATTTCAAATTTAAGTTTTGAAGAAAAATTCATTCTGGCTAATTATAACATTGGAGAATATGTAAGTCAATTAGCAATCTCATCATTAATAGTTTATCAGTTTTGTCAATAAATGGAGTTATTAATTAGCTATTGAATAAATTTATATACTTTGAAAGAATAATTCATCAACTTTTCTGATAATTTAACTGGTATGATACTAGTCATTAATCCTAAGATCTCTAATTTATTATTAAATTGAGATGTATTTTATTCAAAAGTTAAATTAAAATTAAGAATTTTAATTTAACGTAGTTAAGAAATAAATAAAGTTAAATTAAACTTTAATTATTATTTAATAGATAATGCCAGCCATTTTTTATAAAATTTCTGACTAATTTCTAAATTTCTGGTAATTCCAAATTTATTCATAACCATTCTTTTAAGTATGTTTGGATTATTTAGATGATTTATCTCTGATTTACTTGTTTATTTTATGTTCAAAATTTTATCTTTAACTCATTGATGCTTCATTCCATATGACTTGTGGAAGTCAGAAATTACACTAGCTGCCCAAATCCATATATCATACCAATCTGTGTAAAACTGTAGTGATCAAGTTTTCTGTGCAATTCTAGTATTGATGTATCTGTACTTGTGGCACTGATAACTTTATTATGGATTAATGCAAGTTTTGCCTTTAATATCAAAATATGATTTTTTTATAATTTTTTTCTAATGAATAGGAAATTTACAATATCATGAAATGTATGAAATCTTTATAAAATTTCATTTTAATCTACAGAAGCCACACAACAGCATTAAAGAGCAGAAAAAAATTATTATTACAAGCAAAATGTTTTCAATTTTTACAAAGGTCATCATCAGTACCAACACTGTAAGAATACAAATAGAGTCTACCTTAGAACAATAAGAAACAGTTACTTTCTATATCATAGTATTTAAACATAGTGGGGAATTCAAATTCAGCAAATTAAATATATTACTAACAACATATACATTATTCAAGTCACAAAAATTATATAGAAATAAAATTTCTAATAACAGTTAAACTATACATGCATAGCAACAGGAACTATAAGTAGCCTATAGCTAAAAATACTTAAAAATTACAAACTATAACATTAGTTTTAAATTAATAGTAAAAATTGACAAATATAACAATATTTTATTAGCTCTATAGTAAAAAGATATAATAGAGTGAGAAGTGCAAAGAAGAATTTAACAGGCATGAGCTAATACCAGTGCCATTATGGGGTGTTCCAGGGTGTAACCATATTTATTACATCATATTATTTTTGTCTAATGGCAATCTGTATAGCCTCTAAAGAGGAGATTTGGATGTTCACTCCAAATGGTTTAATGACTTTAGCACTCCTCCAGTCAATGTCTACATCATATTGATAAATGGTCTCAGCTAGAGCATTCAAATTGCTATCCATGTCTGTGTCTGCTTATTGCTGTTTTAATCTCTAGAAGTCCTACCAACATATTCTTGCTATTTATTCAATGTTTTATTAATAAAAGGTAAAGAATAAATACTGGAGATTTTAGATCTTGGATAGGGATCCTTATTATTCTTCAGTCCATCAGCTGTATCTTATAAACAGTTTTTCCTTTTGCACTTTTTTAATAATTCTCTCAGCTTTACAATCATATGTTATCACCAAGTATCTATTATCCTGCAGATGCTATGAACAAGGTGCTCTGGTAGAACTCACTATATTTCTATATAGTCTTAATTGGCTGACAACTTTCTTATATAAAGAGGAGAGCTTCTTATAAGTATAGCCGTGTTTTCTCCATAATGTTTAATGCTAAATAATTCTGCTATTCTATCTTCCTCATGCATATAATGTGTATGTATTCTTTTAAACAATACCTTGAAGATGGATAACTTTACTACATACTGTCACAGGCAGTCCTCTACTTTTGTACTTAATTGGTTCCTGAAATGTGTATGAAAGTTGAAATATATGAAAGTAGAGCAATGTAAAAAACATGAAAAAATGTTTTTAAAATGTATTTATTTTCCAATACACAACATCTGTCCTAACACAAGATTGAACCTGTGACACTGCAAACTAATGATGGAAAGTAGGGGAGAGTGGCTACAAGAAAGTACAAGCATTTTTGAGATACATATCAATAAAAATTTAACTTTTAAATATATATGGAATAGTGAATTGTATGAAAATTGAGGACCGCCTTTATTTGACCATGCTAGAATAATTATTTGGGCATGAGATGGTTTCTTATAAATATTTATTATATATTCATTCTTAGCAATATTACTTGGTGTATAGCTCATGCCTGTTAAATTCTTCTTTGTACTTTTCACTCTATTACAGTTTTTTATTATAGAGCTAATAAAATTTTGTTATATTTATTAGTTTTTAATATTAATTTAAAAGTAATGTTATAGTTAGTAATTTTTAAGTATTTTTAAGTTTTAGTTAATAGGCTACTTATGGTTCCTGGTCTATGCATGTATAGTTTAATGCATGTATAGTTTAGATTGTTATCAGAAATTTTATTTCTACATAATTTTTGTGATTTTTGAATAATATATATTATGTTAATAATGCATTTAGTTTGCTGAGTTTGAATTCTATGCTCTAGAAAGTAACTGTTTCTTGCTGTTCTAAGGTAGATTCTATTTGTATTCTTATGCTGTTGGTACTTATGATAATTTTTGTAAAGGTTAAAAATATTTTGCTTGTAATAAATTTTTTTTTCTTCTTTTTAGTGCTGTTTGTGTGAACTTAAATAAAGCAGAGGACTTTCTATTAATCTTCTAATTAATATTCGTTTAATGCAAATTAAATGAATATTAATTTGTTTGTCATATAGGCAGTGGTGCCGAGTGAAATCCCGGGCCCCGGTACGAACCAGGTTTTGGGCCCATATATATAATATTCTTATTGTTAGGAAGCAGCCCGGGCCCTTCAATCTTCTACGGGCCCGGAGAATTTGTCCCCTCTTCCCCGGCCTCTCGGCACCCCTGCATATAGGATTTAGAACATTCTAAATAAATGCTTTTTACTTGGTCTCTTACAATCTACATATCCAGATTCAATTCCAAATCTCATATTTCCAATTTTTCAGGAGAGTTCCAAGCCTGGTCTATTAAACCCATCCTTCAATTTTCTGCTTGGTCCATTCAATTTAAAAGCCTATCACAGACTGCTTGGTGTTTAGCAGTCTGTGATAGGCTTTTAAATGGCCACTGCCAAACTTTCCCTTCTGAAATTCAGCAGTATAATATTAATTAAAGCTAACCTAATATAATCTAATATTATTAAAGATCTGAAATCAATAAAGATCTTTCATTCTTATTTTGAATTTACCATAATTAAAAAGTGAAACCTATATTTTATTAAAAAAAAATTAAAATAATAAAATGTAAAATAATAAGATATTTATCATTTAATACAACTGGGATGAAACTGTAAGAATTATTAAACCAGTGAAGTTAACTAAAATTTTACTTGATATTAATGTTTATCAATCAATAATTCTTAAGTACTGAATAGGGAGTTATTATTTCTGAACTTAATCAAGTTTATTTCTTAATTCAGATGTGGATAAATCTTATATTTTTATTTAACAAACTTTGACTATATTGATTAATTAGTAGGTCCCCTATTTATGAAGTTAATTTGTTCCAAAAGTTTAATTGTGAATTGAAAATTGTGTAGTCCAGCAATGCTTAGATTTACTATATATAAATATGCATATCGATGAACTGAATGGTTAGATAAAAAGTAATGAACATAATGTTAGTATAAATATAAAAATTTAAGGCAATAAAAAATGATAATTTTACAAAAAAAAAATTTTTTAATGAATTATTTTTTGTATTTTGAAGATATCCAGCACAAATAAAAAGACTTGCATTTTTATGTATCTCTGAAACTGCATAAATTGATGATCTATTATATTTATTTTTAAACTTGCAGATATCGAAATTACTGATATAGGTTTTCATCTTATACGTTTTTTCTTATTTGCTCAATTTTCTTTGATCTTATAAAGTTTTTCTCCATTTATAATTCATCCAGCATCACAATATTATTATTTTATAGTTTATTAGTATTATTATTTTTCTTAACAATATAGTAGTATTTTTATTGATTAATCATTTTTGTAATAATCAATAAATGAAAAATTAGTTTTTTGTGATTTTTATTGCATTTTAAAGGCGTGTTGTAATGAAGCTAGTTTGTAGACTGCTAGAACTTGTCGCGAGTCATTATTAATTATATCATTAAATGTTTATTTTGAACTAGTCATATATAAATATGCATTTACTTGAAATTTATCAAAATAATTGTCTTTTGAATATATATTTATATACTACGTACAAATCTAGTTATTATAATTCATAAAACATCACTGCCATTCTAGATATGAAATCTTTTTTCACTTTAAACTTCAAAAAAAAAACGCTGTCATTCTCGATATGAAATCTTTTTTCAATTTAAACTTCAAAAACTCACGTTTATGCAAATAAAATTTCATTCTTATCCTCGACGGGAATATAAAAAAACTCTATATATAGCTTATATATAATATATGACAGCAAACAAATACAGTATATTTATATTAGCATATTAGAATTTAAACAAGTAAATCTGTAAATATCATACTCATAATTACCAATATTCAAAATTTAAAAAATGATAGTAGAGTGTGTTATGTATTTACTCAATTCCTAACTAGAAAGACTGCCTGGATTGAAATAGTGAGCAGCGATTAGTCTTTTCAGTTCAGAGCACTGTAATCAACCCATCTCATTTGTATACCTCAACCCTATTCTTAGTCAGAATGGATGCGTTCATTTTTAGCTTCCACTATGCACGTTCAAACTGACAAACTTTATAACTGATCAACTTCGGTAAGCTCAGCCCCTGCAAAGCAGATGACTATATTTTTGGAACGAATTGTACATCAGAACATTTATAAAACATCTCAGGAACAAGATATTATTACAACACATTCTAACTTTAGTAGATTATTCTTTTTTATCTGAATTACAGAATCTATGAGGGAATATTAATTTTGAATATTATTCAAAATTAATTATCTTGTTATAAGATGATAGTGACTAAAATTTAAAATATTTTATATATTTATTTGTCATAAACAAAAGATGATTTGAAAAGCTTTTTTTAATGACTATAATATTACTTATCATTGATAAAAACTTTACTTATATTCTTAAAGTTCAATATCGTTAAAGCATATTACAGCAGTTACAGAAATACGTTTTATTAAACTAAGAGTAACTCTTAGTTTAATAAAACGTATTTCTGTAACTGCTGTAATGTGCTTTAATGATATTGAACTTCAAGTGTATAAGGTGTTAAGCAGTGTTTGAATTGGTTAATTTACTTATATTTTTAAATATTAGGATTTTTCTTCAATATAACAATATCTTTTTAATTCATTTTTTTTAAGGAATCACTTGCTATAGTACTATGGTAATTAACATCAATTTTGTGCCTTTTTCTGAATCCACAATAAACAACAGTTCTTTAGCTTTGTCTAAAGAGCTATTTTCTACAATTATGTTATAATGATATCGTGAATGAATAATCATTTATAGTGTATAAAAGTATTTAAGAAATATAATAAAAAATTTATTTGTTATTTCAAACTGAATAAGCAATTTTTTAAAAATATTTATATTTATTATTTTTTAGAGGAAATTCAAAATATCATTATTATGGAATTAGAATTAAAGCTAATTCCAGTTTAAACCAATTAAGTGAAGTTGGATCAGTTGCCTTAAGACAGAAATCTTTAAGTCCAATGAGAAGGTAAAGATATGTAATCATAATAATTTATAATTCTTTATTAAAAATATTACATTAAGTTGAATTGTTTTGTAAACTATATTTTATTATATATTCTAGAAATTTTGAACTTGCCAAAATTTAATAAATCATCATTTTGAAAATTAATTAATTCATATAAATGACCATTATAATAATCCCAACTTGATGATTATATTCATGAAAAGTAATAAAACGAAATTAGAAAATATGAGTTTAATTGAAAAGAGAATAAAACAAGAAAATAAAATAAATTTTTCATTTATACAATATAGAGCATTTGCAAAATTGGCCATTTATTTAAGATCTTTTCTATTTTTTCTAAATATTGGTTGCAGAGTATATGAGAAATTTTAAAGCTTTACAATGTTCCATGTGAAATATTTATTGTATAAATAGCTTTATTTTTTTGATTGTCCTTAGAGAGAATTCATTCATACCTAAAAGCTGCCTCCACTGATATTGTATTTTATATATTAGTCTGGGTAATCTATTGACCATACTAGACTAGTCTTTATCAAGGACTTTTATTTTTTCTTACCAAAAAAAATATATAATCAATTTATAAAAGAAGTGAAAATTATCAAATGAATAATACTAAATTGTAATTCATTATTACAAATCACTGATTTGGTCAGTTTGACCCTCATATTCTACAATAGAGGATAGCAATAGTTATCACATTTTTTTATTTATGAGAATTAATTTTTTTTTAATATACAGGGTGTTTTTTTATCTTGAGACAACAAAATATCTTAATTGGATCTCATTATTTCGGAAAAAGTTGTAGACAAAAGTTGTTGGGTTTTGAAGGGGGCAATCAATTGGTGACCTTAAATCTGACCTTGACTTTGACCTTCAATGTCATTTGAGGGTCAAGTCTGTTTTTTTAAATGGGAAGACCTACTTTTGACCCCGGCAATGGAAAGAGCGGAAAATTTCACAATCGGATATACCCTTGACCTTAAGGTTTAGATCAAAGATCAAGGTTATTTGCAGGTCAAAAGATTTTTCCGACGGGAAACCATAATTTTTATCACATTTTTTAATCACCTTATTACTTTGACCTTTAAAAGCATTCACTACTTTTAGCACTACCCAGGAGTAATAACATGGATGTAATAGTTTTCTGCTCCCTTTGGGGTGCTTGATTTCAATGAATCGCTTCGCCTCTCACTATTGTGAAATTAAACGGAAACACACACGTGGCCGGCAAGTGGACAGTAAAGTAGCCAGGATTTCAACTTTACTTGCCACTATCCCGGCAAGTGACATGTTCGCTAGCGGGGTTGTTTACATTGGGCAAGTTAGCTTTCCGCTAGTGCCAGCGACTCGTAAACTAGCTTTGTTACAACACGCCTTAATTAATATTGCATTAAAAAAATTTTAGATCAAATTTATCTCTTATATAATGAATGTTTTATCTTGTAGTAATTTATACTTTTTAAATATTTAATAGATTGTAAGACAGAAAGCAGATAGAATGTAGAGATGGAAGAGTGAAAACAAAAATAGAATGATATTTAAAATCATAGATATATATTTTCACAGTAATAATTGAGTATTTGTATGTTTGTTCATTATTGTAAGCATAAATCAAATAAATATATAATACATATAACTTTCCAAATATTTATCAATATAATTTAAATATTGAACTAATATGAACTAAGGAATATTACTATAGTGTAAGAATATTTTATTCTCATATATATATATATCTACAACCTAGATTTTATTAATAAAAATAATAAAATTTAACTGTTTATAACTTCAATAAGGAGCCTATATGAAAATTAAAAAGAAATTGATGAAAAAAAGAAAGTTTAGTAAAATTTAAACCTAGAATGTTGATGTATGAAACAGAATCTTTTCAAATTGATGAAATAGTTATTACATTATAGTAATAAATGAAAAATATTATAATTTAATACACATAAATAATGTTTTTATATGTTGTAAGTCAAAAATATTAAGCATGAAATGATTAAATTAGATAAAAAATAAAAATTCAATATGTAGGATATATCAATTGATTTATATCAGATTATTATATAATGTATTAAAATGATTGAATTTTAAATTTATTATTATTAAACAAATAAACAGTAAAAATTTTTATTAATTGAAATATAAATTAATATATTAGTTGAGTTTATGTTATAATTAATAATGCAATTTAAGGAAATATCTTTAAGAAGTTTTGTTCAGATATTAAGAAAATAGCCTATAAAAAATGGCTATATCATTGGCTACAATAGAACAAATTTGTTCCAACAAAAAAAAAATAAATTGATGTTTTGATTGCAAAAGCAGATTTATAATAATTACATTAAAGTATAGCTATTAGAGAGTAACAAGATTTTTGTAATTATATCAAACTGCTCTTGGTTTGATTTTTCCAAAAGAAGCTTATAGTTTTTAAAATATAGCTTAAAATTGTCTGATACAATTTTACTCTTATCAAATACACTAAAATACTAATGAATTTAATTCTTTTTACAATGATTTTTATTATGTCACTGCATCAAATGCAATTTATAATTTTGCAAGTACATTTTGCTGTTCTATTGCAAGTAATGGCATAGTTTAATTATACTTATATTGGCTAAGTTAATGGTTATTATATAATAATCATTAACTTAGCCAATATAATAATATACAAATGAAAAATATATAGAAAATAAAAATATTAAATTGAAAAATATTGCATCTGTTTAAAAAAGAGGTAAGAACTTCAATATTTTTCTGTTATAAAAGAATTTAAAACTATATATCAAGATACAGAAAATTATTTTTTTCATAATATCTTGATTATACAGGTAGCCCTTGATTTACAACCACTCTTATTTAAATTCTCTGACTGGTCAATGCAATTCGTGTGCAATGATCTGATATTGAAAAAGCAAGCTTTTTTTTTGTCTAATTCTTTTATTTTTGTGTTGCCTTAGTTTATTACAATAAATATATGGCATATGATGTCAAATATTTATAGTATATCAATATTGGGCAATCCAAAAATTTTGGGCATTTTTGATTTCTGACTGCTTTTACTTATTATATAAATTGAAGACTACCTATATAATGGTCATCAAGTTCATTCTTTGAAAGATGAAATATTTTTTAAACATAATTTTATTGAATTAATTATGTTGTTGTAAGCCAAATATAAATTCTATATTTAAGTATTTATTAAATTCACAATAGTGATTAACTGTCAAGTTTTGTTGTGCAAAGCCAGATGACTTCCAAAGTAAATAAATTTATATAAGATTTATTGGTTTAATAAAAAAAATTGTAATGTTCTATAATATAATAATTTATATGCTATTCTACAAAAACTGAAGAGAGTATGGTATATCTTTGGGAAGGTAAAATATTTTTTGCTAGAATTTTTTGTTAAATATTTTTTCATAATATGGTGTATAAATTATAAATTTCAGTCTTATAATAATAAATTTATTTGTTATACAATGTATATATCAAATATATAACAAATAAATTTCAAATTCAAATTATATATCTTACATTTTAAATCTGATTGTTTTAATTGTATACTATAAAAATACTTTGTTATTGTAATACATTCCATAATTTTTTTTAGTTTATTATTTTTTCTAATAATCCAAGTTTCATTTATTTTAAGAAATGAATGGGGGACCAAGATTTTTAAAATAATCAAAAATATAAGCAAGATAGTCCATTATAATAATATACAAGTAGTCCTTGACTTACGACGAGTTGGTATACAATGACCCCTACTTATGATGGCAGAAATTATTACTAAATTATTCTTATTTTGATGCTTGCATATACATACATATATTGCATTGCTTTTGTATAAGCATTGCAGCATCACTATTAGTCAGCAAGCAAATTCTTGTTTTACTGTATCTCGTAGTAACTGTCATGTCCAGTAAGAGAAATAATACTCTAATGAAAATTCCAAAGTAAAAAAGAAGAGGAGGAAAACTTTCTATTTAACTTAGAGTAGTTAAACAAACTTAATTTATGAAAATATTAAAACAGAAATCAAACAAATTAAGAATTTAATTCTTGATTTGTTTGATTTCTTATGACGGGTTCCGTTCCAATGTCTCTGTTGTAAGTCGATTCTGACGTAAGTCAAGGACTTTTTTAAATTGACCTACAACAGAGACATTGGAACAGAACCCTGTCATAAGTCAAGGACTACTTATATTTACAGATTATATGTTACAACAGAAAATAATTTATATTTTTTCAAAATAATTATATTTTTAAAAAAATAATAAGTATTGTAAATTTAAAATTATTTTAATATATATATGGTATTGAGCAAGTTGCTTATCTACGTGATATTTTACTATTATATTGAGGTCCCCTTTTTCCATAATAGACTTTTCTCTTCAAGATTTGAGTTAAACTTTATTTTGTAAACTAAAAGTTCTTTAATTACTATACATTTTATATATTTATAAAGTTAACATATAATCAAAATT
>AYEL01025906.1:0-26572 GCA_000484575.1 Olivierus martensii | reverse complement strand
CTATACATTATCTTAATAAATGTAAAGGAGATGATAAAAACTACAAGAACCAGATACAAAAAAAGATGTTTCCCATATATTAGACCACTGGGTCAGGTACTCATACCCATTGAATTGCATTGACCAATCACAGAATCTACTGATTACATTATTGTCATAAGTACGAATAAACATAAGTTGAGGACTATCTATATAAATGTTTTCTGAAAATAAATTTTAATATAAACAAAACTAAGTTGTTAAGAAATAAAACACCAAAATCAAACAAAAAATGAAGTTTTTCTGCATTTGAATGAAAGGAAAACAAAATAATATGCAGCAAAAATTAGCAGTGAAAATATTAATAATCATTCTATATTTATTAACTGCAGAATTTCTCCTAAGAAAGTTATCTATATAAATTGTGAATTTGTGATTTTTACAAAAATTTTAAAAGAAATATTAAAAATAGCTACATCAAACAGAATACCATGGAATGTCATTGTGGCTTTAAATATTATTAATGTATTTTTCCAACAAATTGTTTTGTTAAATAATAATACCAGCCATTTTTATTAATGTTATTTATATATTAAATTCTCAGAATGATTGAGTACGAAATATTTTATAAAGCTATATGACGGTTAAATAGCAGAATATTATAAAATTGTTGAACCAGCTTCAGTTTTAGAACTGCATACATGGTTGTTGCTAAGAATTGTTACAAAAGGACAGCAGATAAATTATAAAGTGCAAGTAAAGCATAAAAACAAAAAGTTATAGAAGAGATCTAAGCTCCTCAAATGGTTCTCTCTTCCTGAAATAGGATACTATACATTATCTTAATAAATGTAAAGGAGATGATAAAAACTACAAGAACCAGATACAAAAAAAGATGTTTCCCATATATTAGACCACTGGGTCAGGTACTCATACCCATTGAATTGCATTGACCAATCACAGAATCTACTGATTACATTATTGTTATAAGTACGAATAAACATAAGTTGAGGTCTATCTATATAAATGTTTTCTGAAAATAAATTTTAATATAAACAAAACTAAGTTGTTAAGAAATAAAACACCAAAATCAAACAAAAAATGAAGTTTTTCTGCATTTGAATGAAAGGAAAACAAAATAATATGCAGCAAAAATTAGCAGTGAAAATATTAATAATCATTCTATATTTATTAACTGCAGAATTTCTCCTAAGAAAGTTATCTATATAAATTGTGAATTTGTGATTTTTACAAAAATTTTAAAAGAAATATTAAAAATAGCTACATCAAACAGAATACCATGGAATGTCATTGTGGCTTTAAAGATTATTAATGTATTTTTCCAACAAATTGTTTTGTTAAATAATAATACCAGCCATTTTTATTAATGTTATTTATATGTTAAATTCTCAGAATGATTGAGTACGAAATATTTTATAAAGCTATATGACGGTTAAATAGCAGAATATTATAAAATTGTTGAACCAGCTTCAGTTTTAAAACTGCATACATGGTTGTTGCTAAGAATTGTTACAAAAGGACAGCAGATAAATTATAAAGTGCAAGTAAAGCATAAAAACAAAAAGTTAGATCTCTTCTATAAGCTCCTCAAATGGTTCTCTCTTCCTCAATCTTATATATTGTTTTCTACCTAGAAAAATATTAAGTGGCAGGACTATTCACATCATATCATGAGCAATTCTCATTTTTGGTTGGATTGATCCAAGACCACTCCTATAAATATCTTAAGATGTGGGAGATATCTTAACATGCTATGTAGTTATGCATCTACTTTCTAGTATAAGGTAAATGCATAACTACATGGCTTTCTATTCTACTATCTCATATCAATCAATATTAAAGATCAGTCTTAATTTTTTACAAATTTGGGAAGTTGTTTACTAAATGCGAATTCTTACTATAATTAAAATAAAACTGTTGTTTATATTTTGAAGACTGTTTTCATTTCATTATCAGTTTTTAATTGACATACTTTATAATAAATTTTGAGGACCAAGGGAAGAAAAATTTTAATTCAGTTTCTTATTAACTTCAAATTGCCATTCAGTCCTTGATACTGCTTAACAGCTTTATAAATTTAAAATTTTGTCAATGAATTTTATATAATGAAATTTTAAATAAATTTTTCAGGTATTTTTAAATTTTTTGGGATTAATAATAAGGTACTGAATTTTAATTTCATTCAATGAATTGGCATCATTTAGTTGTTTTACAAATTTATCTGTTAATTCTTTTAAACTAAAAATGATAACAGAAATCATTAAAAAGTAAAAGTTAGCTTTTAAAAGTAATTTTTCATAGCAGTTGTATGAATTAGAGCACAATCCATCAAAAAGACATCATCAATAATAATTTAAAATATAAAAAATTCTTATTTTTTAAATGATTTATAAAAATCATTATTACTAATGACCCCATGACAATTTTCTATGTTCCTACAGGGTCGTGCAGGTAAATTCAGAAAAATCGCGATGTAATTAAAAACGACAAAATTACAAGGAAAAAAAATTTATTATAAAAAAACTAGATAAAAACATTTTTACATTATTTACAATTGCAGTTACTCTATGCAGCTGCCATCTGTTGCTACAACCTTTTCCAGGCAGGTCCGGAAATTCTGACATGCACGTTTCACCTCCTCTCGGTCTAACGAGGTCATGACCTTGACGATGGAAGTTTTCAGGGAGTCTTTGCTGTTGTGGTGGATTTCGTTGACCTTTGATTCGACAACGCCCCACATGCATAGTTGAGGGGATTGCAGTCAGGGCTTGAGGGAGGCTACAACTCAGGCGACCAATGGTATGGGAGATTGCTGTAAAGCCGCGACAAATCATCAACAAATTGGCGACATCAGCTGAGAAATTCGTCACTCCTCTTACAGTCAGACTGCTTTCGATCGATGTTTGACCTGGTCAGGAATGACTTCCTCTGTCTCAGACTCCCTGAATCTCTTCGCTAGGTCATAAACCTGCGTCTTTTTGTAACCGAACCACTCGATTGTTTTTCACGGCGACTTTCCAGCACGAAGAGACTTGAGTATAGCCACTCTCCGATCGTGCTCTGCACGTGCTGATGATACGTGGCCATTTTGTGAATGCCTAGTCTCTACCAAGGTCACTACCGTGTCATGTGCAAGTATAGCCAAATTACCGCCCAACCAGAAATAGCACAAATTCCTGCATTAATTATTTCTGGATTTACCTGCACAACCCTGTACTTTACTCTATACTGTTTGACAAATTTTACTCATTAAACTCATTAAATAGATATTTATTTTAGAAAGTTGGGTTAGCAATCTTTTATTATTCATTTTCCTTGAAAAAATTTCCTCATATTTATGTTAATATAATAAAAAATGATACTAAATTATTATTGGGATTTCTGTGGCATATAATTTTCAAATCAAACAACAAAATAAAACTACTAACAGAATATGAAAATATAACTCAAAGTTTTGTTTGGCAAAGTTAAAAGTTGAAGCTGATGAAAATTATCTTCTGAGAAGGAGAGTTAGTGATGAAGCAACATTTACATATCAGGGAGGGTAAATTATTATAATTGCAGATTATGAGAATCAGAAAACCCTCATGCCATTTGAGTATTCAAAAGAGATACTCCAAAGGTGAATGTCTAGTATGCTTTGTTATGTTGAGAAGTTTTAGAATTTTTTCTTTGAAAAAAAAAAAAAAAAAACAGTGCAGTTGTGATCTATCTAGTCAAGTTACAACTCTATCTATTACCCCAATTGAAAGATCATGAGCCACCTGTGTGGTGTTTCAGCAAGATGGCACACTGCCACATTGCTCTTATTATCCAAGAATTTCTTGACATGCATTTTCCTGGGCACTGGATTGGGCATGATGGCCCAATTCCATGGCTTGCCTCCACACTCAGCTGATATTATACCACTTGATTTCTTCTTATGGGGATACATGAAAGGCATTGTTTACAAAACCCCTGTGACCTCCCATGATATAAACTGAAGACCAAATCATTACTGAAAAAACCTAAAAAATGCTACATCACAAATTCTAAAGAACACTTGGAGGGAAATTGATTTCTTCTTGGAAATCTTATATGCCAGGGTAGCCAAGCCTCATGTCACTACAAGCCGTATAGGAGAATCTCAAATAGTTGAGAGTTGCAATCAGTTTCTTTCTGGGTCAATGAGAGCTGCATCAGTTTTTTCGGGTAATCTTAAAAGTGGTTTCAAAAATTGTTTATTATATATTTTATATTCATTTATTTCGTATAGATGCATACTACTTTTTCCAATAAATAAACAAATTACAAATATATTAAATTTTTTAAAATTAAGTAGGTATTTTCTCTATATTAACTATTGACTTTTATGATAGAGCCACACTGAAGGTACCAAAGAGCCACAATTTGGCCACCGTGGTTATATAGCATTTGTAAATTGATTTAATCCTTTTATAAATACATTTAAACTTTTTGCAAATTTATTTAAACCTTTTGCATGTACAGGTATCCTCCTATAACAAGGTTTCCTACAACACTGTTTCACTATAACACTGTTTGAAAATTGCGGAAATCTTCATATATCATGGTATTTCTACAACACAGTTTTTACTTAACACATTTAGAAAATTATGTTTATTGTTCTACAAAACAAACTATTTTCATGAATTTTTGTAAATCCATACTAGGCAAACACAATAGAGACACAAAATGCAATTATTGGGAAATACCTTGCTAAAATTAATCATAGATGCAATTTCAATAGTTTGCATCCTGTACATTCTTCACTCCTCTCAAACAAAAGTAATTTTGTCTTCTCTCCTAATGATTGCATTTTACATACTTTTTATCCTAATGATTGCATTTTATAAGTTTAATAGAAAAAAAATACTTTTTTTATTCATAATTTTTTTTGGATATGTGTTAAGGAACAATTTTGTATTATGTTATAGCTGGTTAGATACAGATTTTGTAAAAAATCTTCAATAGAGGAATGTGAAAGAGAAGAAAAACTTTTTATTCATAATTTTTTTTGTGTATATGTTAAGGAACAATTGTTTTCTAGTGGGTTGTTGTAACAGATTAGAATACAGATTTTGTAAGGAGAGTGGAAGATACACGTTGTAGCAGGCTAGATTACAAATTTTGCAAAGAGAGCAGAAGATACATTAACTTTAAATGCAGAAAAAAATTCAGAAAGTGAAGTTGATATTGTTAAAAAGAAAAAAAAAAAACATTTTCGTTTTTAATGATATAATTATTAAATGAATGTTATATAGGCTGTATACTTTTTCCCCTTTTGTTTTACTTTTTTTTTAGGACAAACTTTAAATGCATAAAAAAGTTCAGAAAGTGAAGTTGATATTATTAAAGAAAAAAGTTCTCATTTTAATGAAATATAGTGATAAGGAAAATATAATTATTGAATGAATGTTATATAAGTTATATACTTTTTTCTTTCTTTTTGTTTAACGTATATTGTTTTTTGTTATACATATATATTTTTTCTTTATGTTCTGTATTATTAATATTCTTAATAAAAATTAAGTTTCTTATGTGGAATTAAAGAAAGTTATTTGTTTTTAATTGGTTTCAGAACATAACTCTCCTTTTTGAATTGCTCCAGATCTCATATAACACTGTTTCATACAACACGCTATTTTTCAGGAACCTATCTATCATGTTATATGAGGGGTATCTGTATATACAAACTTTAGATTACAAACAGTTTAACAAAATGGTGAAAAAGAGTAGTGAATAAATGAGCATAATATTGATATATAAAAATGCAGTGGCATCACTAGGAGTGTGGTGGATGCAGCCCACACCTGGTGACATATCATGGGGGGTGACACCCAATATTTTCAAACGTATTTTAAAATTTACGTTTTTGTCAATTTTACAACTATAAGCCCATTTTAACTGCTTACCCCAGCCCTTATATGTATGTACGGCTTTTAATGTTTAAGTTCTGACAATCAATGATATCCCTTATGAACTCTTAAATCTGTGCTTTCCAACAACCAAAAATTTTATATAATATTGAGGGAAAAGGGATGACATTATAAATTATGTAATTTATGCTTTCCAATGATAAAAAAAAATGTATGTAAAAATGTTTGATTGTTAGAAAGCATGGATTTAAGAGTTCAAAAGGGATATCATTTATTGTTAGAACCTAAACATTAAAAGCCGTTCATACATATAGGGGCTTGGTAAGTGGTTAAAAAGAACTTATGGTTGTAAAATTGACAAAAATGTAATTTTTTTAACATACATTTGAAAGTATTGGGTGTCACCAGGTGCAGGCTGCATCCACCGCACCCCTAGTGACGCCATTGCATTTTAATATGTCAATATTATATTGGTTTATTCACTACCCTTTCTCATCATTTTGTTAAACTGTTGGTAGCCTAAAGTTTGAATGTACATGTAAAAAAATTTAAATTAATTTGCAAATGGTTTAAATAAATTTGCAAATGCTATATACCATGAAAGACATGCATATTGAAATTGTTTAGTATTCTGCAGTATTGATTCTATAGGTAATAAAACGTTTTGAATTACACTTTCATATTCTATATGCAGTTTTATTTTGTTGTTTCAGCTTTGAAAATTATAAACATAGAAACCCCAAAATTAATTTAAAATGAGTTTAAATTATTTGCTATAAAATATTTTCTCTTTGTCACTTGCATATCTCTACTTAGTTTTAAAAATTATCATTTCAATTTAATATTTGCCACTTTGATTTCATACCTGTCACTTGAATTTAATATTTGTTATTTAGATTTAATGCTTTTTATTTAAATTTATTAATTACTACATGGATATAATATTTGTCTTTTGAGTTTATTACTTACAACTTCAATTTAATATTTGACACCTGGCTTCATTCTTTATTACACGTATTTATTACATATAAGGAGTTATTTTTAATTTATGTTATTACTATTTTGCTTTATTTACATGAAATGTAAAGGATATTAAAATGTGATATGAAACAAAAAATCATATTAGTTTAGTCTACGACAGTATAGGAAGTCAGCATTGAGTCTATGGGAGAACCGAAGTTCATTTATATCACTATGCCAATGATATAGTCCACTAAATTATTAGCGATGTTACAATAAATTGTCATAAAATAATAACAATTTTTATAAATACTCTATGAGCTTCGAATAAAATTACGATATTAACATGATTTTAACATTTATCTGCATGTCCATAATATGTACGATGATCAGATGAGCAATGATATTCGACTCATTCCAATCGATTTTAACTGTGTTCTAAATTGTCGGAGAGTTGTAATCATGGTTGTAATTTTAAGTCGTTCTCGAAAGGCTGCATGATTACCTGTCAAACGAAGCAAATTGCATGGATTGTTTATTCGAAATTTATAACTGAAAACCCAAAGGCACCACTACTTAAAAATAAACAATGTTTTTACTGACGCTGTTACCTTTTACATCGAAATCGACTGTTCCGTACGCAGTAATACCGTCACAAAAAGTTGGTAATACGCCGCTCTCATAGACTCAATACTGATTTCCGATTCCGTCATCAAGTTATAGTAACGATCGATGAATCGTTCATATGATCATTTCCATTATTTGATTTTTGCATCTTTTTCAAAGTTAAAATTTATTAATTTCAAATTTATTGAAATGATTTCTATCTGTTCAATATTACTGACTAATTTACAAGTTTTAGAGCAATATCTTACGTAAATATTACCTGAACTGAATGAAATTTTTATCATTATTGGGACCTTCTAGGGAACTAAATTTATAGAAAAATGATCGACATTGGATCAAAAATGACTGGATGACTATTATCAAAATGATATCTCATGCAAATATGGAATTTGAATGGATCGCTTCGTTATTACGCAATAATAACAAATCGATTTTAAACATTCAATTCAATCAAACAATCGATATACACTCAGCCCTCGATTTACACGGTAGATACGTTCCTGGAAAAATCGTGCAAACCGAAACCGTGTAAAACGAGATCCAGAATTCATACAAAATAGAAGGATATGTTCAATTAAACTGTAAACCGTGTAAATCGATCTAAAGAAGATAATGAAGATTCGAGGATATGTTCTTTATAACCGTGTAAAATGAGATACCGATTAAAGGAAAAAAAGGGGATTGGTTCATTAATTTTTAGAGACAATTTAATGCTTATACTTTTTCAATTTATTTTTGAAAATGAAAACATAAACATTAATTAACATCGAATACGGGTACAAAAAAATTTAACAATATTCCGTACAAATAAATACAATAAAAGCATTCAAACATAAATAGGAGAGCTGCAAGTCTAAGTTGAGTTTAGTTGAACTGCAAGATTTGGACAGTAAAAGTTAATAGTGAACGATTGTGAAAGCGAAAGTGGACTAACAAGAAGAACTGTGAATTATTCTGAAATAAAGACATAAATTAGTGTTGTATGAGATGGTAAAAGTTAATAGTGAGCGATAAATTGTGAAAGTGAAAGTGAACTAAGAAGAACTGTCTTTGAACTGCGAGACTTGGACAGTAAAAGTTAATAGTGAGTGATAAAGCGAAAGTTCAGCGATAAACTGAAAGCCGAAAGTGGACTAAGAAGAACTGTGAGTTACATTAAAGACATAGATTAGTGTTGTATGAGATAATTATCGGATTTTGTAGTGAATTTAGTAAAGACATAGATTAGTGTTGTATGAGATAATTATCGGATTTTGTTTTCGATTTAGTTATAGTGAAGATAGATTAGTGTTGTATGAGATAATTATCGGATTTTGTATTGAATTTACTGTGAAAGCGAAAGTGGACTAAGAACTGTGAGTTATTCTGAAATAAGATAGTATTGTATAAGATATTATCGGATTTTGTATTGAATTTAGTTACAGTGAAACAAAATTATTTTATTTTGTGTGTAATTATTTTGTATTGAATTTAGTTATAGGGAAACAAGATTATTTTGTTTTGTGTCTTTTTGTATTGAATTTAGTTATAGTGAAACAAGATTATTTTGTTGTGTGAATTGGACTATATGAAATATAGCTGTATTCACTTTTTATTAATCTCTACGAACTCGTAAACTATATAGCTGTATTCACTCTTTATTAATCTCTACAAACTCGTAAACCCACAAAACATATTAATCTCTACAAACTCGTAAACCCACAAAACGTGACAATATGATAGTGTGTAAATAAATTGGACTATACAAAATATAGCTGTATTCACTCTTTACAATTGGACTATACGAAATATAGCTGTATTCACTTTTTATTACTATGTATCTCTACGAACTCGTAAACCCACAAAACGTGACAATATGATACTCTTTTTAATCTATAAATGGCATAATGCAAAACAATCGAAAACCCAAAAAAATTTGTTTTTATTTAAAAACCGTGTAAATTGAGTACCGTGCAAATCGAGGGCTAGGTGTATGAATTCTAGACAATCTTGACGTCCACTATTCACTAGCAGATTACATTCAGTTCGGGTTATCATGTTGCTCCATTCACTTTGAAGTTTCGAATGTCTTAATTCAAATATGGGATTCTCTGGACAAAAATGGTACTTTTATTAGTTTTGTTAAATTTAAACAAAGAAAAATGTATGACTAAAACAGTAGTGACGAAAAACGAGATAATTCATTCTAGCTGTCATAAATTTCAGAACTTCGTATCTACATATGATTCTGATTTAAAAATTTATTTATGAATGATTGATGAATATTTGAAAATGTTATGATTTGATAAAACACTGTACGTATTAAAAAACTGCAGAATGACAGCAATTATCTGTCTAGACTAAATATTTAAATATTTTAACAACAAAATTACAATGTTTGATTGCCGATGAACTTTGAGTGGGGGAAAATATCTTTCAGTTAAGAAACTATCAGATAACAATCACTTTAAAATATGAATGATATTTGTACCCATTTAATGCTGACATACGAATTAAATGGATACAAATATCGAATGATCGATGACAAGGTTAATTATTATGGGAAGCACACAGAAGCTGAATGCCACTAATTTGAGATGTGTTTAATGCAGGATTCCATGTATAAACATAGAACCATTCTACGATCAATGCATGAAAACACGAAATGTACAGTCGGTTCCATAAAGTTTTGTACCTAAGCGGAAGGTGTTCGGCTTCCTTCCAATAGTTCAAAGCAATGTGATTCATCAGTTCAGGAAAATCATTCGAACTCTACGAGTATCGGATGATTCCATTAACTGTTGTCGTAGCAACGGGGGTGGGCAATTTTAATTGCACGTGTTAATATTTTTGTCTGCAAGATGACTTTGGATGTTCTGTAGGGAATTTAATTATTATGTAGTATCTAGTTTATTCAAACTTAAAATATAAAATAAAGCGAAGTCAGAAAATTTATTTTTTAAATTTTAAAGCATCTTTTAGAACCTCAGATGAACACATCACCATATTGCACATTTGTCTGGAAAATGTTTAAACCGTTTATATTTTAATTGCATTGTTTAAAATTTAAAAAAACACTAATATGTTGACCAAAGAAAAAAAAATTATTTTAATTGCATTGTTTAAAATTTAAACACAAACTAAGATGTTGACCAAAGAAAAAACTTGTTTCTCCAAACAAGATTCGAACTCGGCTCCTCGGAACAGTAGGCAGACACTCTACCGATGCTGCTATCATCTCTATACCAAAGAAAAAAAATAATGTTTCTCCAAACAAGATTCGAACTTGGCTCGGGCAGACGCTCTACCGATGCTGCTATCAGTCTCTATCGCTTATTCTTGAAAGTTTAGAGCATGTGACGAGCACATCCCGCACGTATACTTCCCTCCCTACTCTCCGCTCTACCGATGCTGCTATCAGTCTCTATCGCTTATTCTTGTCAGTTCAGAGCACAGACCACGTATACTTCCCTCCCTATTCTCAGTCACAACAGACAAGTCCATTTCACTTGTCAGTTTAGAGCACGTGAGGAGCACATCCCGCACGTATACTTCCTTACACGACGCTCTTCCGATCTGAGCACATCCCGCACGTATACTTCCCCCTATTCTTGTCAGTTTAGAGCACGTGACGAGCACATCCCGGACGTATACTTCCCTCCATATTCTCGTCGCAACAGACAAGTCCATTTGAAACTGCCTTGAATCTCGGTACAAGTACTGTACCAGCTTAGCCCCTATGAGGTAGGTACAAAACTTTATGGAACCGACTGTATGAATCTCGGTACAAGTACCTGACTTTACAATTGATCAACTTCCGGTGGACTTAGCCCCTACGAGGTAGGTACAAAACTTTATGGAACCGACTGTACAATGTTACGATAATTTAATTTAAAGAAAGTACAACCACTCAGAACGAGCTTCCTCCCTCCTTAACTCCATTAAAGGAAAAGGAAACGGTCATCAATAGCAAACAGGTCACCAAACGGAAACCCATATGCCCGTTTCGCGCTCAGAAGGAACTCCCACAACTCTTCATCGTGGTTGTCTGAACTCCCAGATTCGGTCACGAATCCGCAAAGTATACTTCAAAAATGATCCCTTGAAGTATGATCTTAATATAATTTGTCTTGTTCTTCATAGTCAAGCTGAGAGTGTCTTCTGTTTCACTGGTGTTTAAATATTCTTGGTCAAAAGTTTGAAAATATTTTAAGAATTATGTATTTCTTTTGACAATACAGAGTGAATGTATTGATATGCATTGAATTTCATAGACAAAAGTTTTAAATAAATCTGAATTTAATTTTTTATATTGAAATTACTATAAAAATATAAATATTTGAGCATGACCTTGAAAATTTAAAGTTGTTTATAAGTAGCATAGTTGGAGTGACAAGCGCTGAATAAGCAATATTTAAATGCAACTAATTTAATATATAATTCTTATAGCAATAATAAGTTTTATTCATGAATTTAAAGTTATAAATGAAAATATTGGGTCGTGGAAAGTTTCAATTTTTCTTTTGATCTATAACATTGTCACTAGATAGCGCTAAGCGTTAAATCAAAGGATAATAAATCTGTTATCTGTGGTTTCTATATTTGTTTTCTTGGTGGGTATGTCCTGGCTTTTTCCAGGAATACCAGAATGCTAAAGAATTGCATGGCAACATAATGGGCTAAAATAGAATATGCTGGCGTCAAGTACCACTGCTTATGCCATCTCATTTCTGTATTGGCACGTGAAAGTGGACTACCAATGATAGCCGTGGGCAACAGCCTCTTTCTCTTAGTACAGAGTTTTCCACTAAAGTCACTATGCTCCTATAGAGAAGTATGAACATGACCTTGAATGCCGCCATGTTTGAGATATCCAGTCTTATACCCTTTCTACACTGGCACTTTAATCTAGAATAACGAGTTATTCTAGATTAAGTTTATCAATGTAGAACGAAGGAGATTAAAAATATCCAGATTAAGTCGAGCGAAAGCGGATTAAAATAATCTTGTTTCTGAAAGTAGATTATCCAGTTTTGACCACGTGATTTGTAAAATGGCCGCTCTCACCTCGAATGTCTCCAGCACAGAAACTACGAAAACCAGAAAAAAAGGTTGGGAAACTGGACAGACCAGGCTATATATATATTAATTCCCTATAATATATATATTATAGGGAATATGTCAGCGAAATTCGTAAAGTGAAACGTAATCGGCCTATTTACATTAAGATGGGACCACCTGTGGGACAAAATTGGAACTAACGAGTTAATCTACATTTATGGAGTTGCAGTATAGACGAGATTTAATCCTCTATTTAGATATTCCCATTTAAGTTAAACCGGTTTAACTGTAATCTGTATTAACTAATGCCAGTGTAGAAAAGGTATATGATACTCTTTTAATTATAAATGGCTTAATTTATAAATTTATTTATGCAAAATAATCAACATAAAACAAAAAAATTTTTGTTTTCATTTAAAAACCATGTAAAAGCGTAACTGTGTAAATTGAGTACCGTGCAAATCGAGGGCTAGGTGTATATAAAAATTTTTCATAATACAAAAGAATCTAATTTTTATTAAGAGTGATTATAATTTTTAAATGATTATTATAAAAATATTGAATAATCAAAAATATATAAAAAAGCAAGCATATCATCATAAAAATAATGAGCAATATTTATAAGCATGTACAGTATAATATCATTGAATCAATAAGACCTTCTTCACCTTTGAAGACCTTCCATGTTTTCTTTTTGATTCAATGCTTATATTTTTCACTTCTGGCATTGAAAAAGCTTCCTTCAGTCTAGTAGCTATTCCTATTGTATATTTGCGGATATATTTTTTAAAGAATGCCAGACAATCACAATGTGGAGCCAAACAGTTGCCATCATTAGGAAAAATGACATTATAGCTTTGAATGAATTAAATTTAAATTCATTGAATATTTCAAATGAATCAACTTTTATCTCTTCATTTAATGTTTTAACTTTTTTGAAGGAAATGTATAAATAGTTATATTTGATGATGATATACATTTAATTTTTTTTTTTTTTCATCTTAGTTCATTTGAAGGCATTTGTCCAAATATCTAGTGTTATAGTTGGTTCTGTTTTAAATATCTTTAATCCATTACTATAATTTTCAGACCATTGCTTAAATGTATTCAAAAATTAAAGTTATGAAACGAGATACTGGTACAAATGTTCTCTTAATGTAGCTCTTAATGTTTAATCACCTTGTTGAAACCTTCTAAGGCATTATTATTGCTGTAAATGACATTACAAATGTCTTTGAACCAGTTATGACTCTTTTGAATCTATTCTCTGGTAAAATATGAAGTATGAATGACCATTGCGGATCATCCACAACACATATAGAGTACAGCAAATATTTGTAAGAATTCTGCAACGGATTTGTTGAAGGTACGTCAGATAGGCCGACTTTAGAATACGAATTTGGAATAAGGTCGCATGATTAAGTGGCACAGAGCTCTGGGTTTGAAAGACTGACAAACTCCTTGTTAACAAAGCAAAGCAAGTTTATTAAACTAACAGAAGAACAGATGATTAGTATAAAATACAATGATATTACAGATAGAAACTAAACAACAAACTATCGAAATGAGACATGAACGATTGAGATAGCCGAAAGGTTGAAAGAGAACTAAATGTTGCATACTACGATATACCTGAAAATAGAGTCGTTCCTGTCGTAATAACATTGTAATGGTCGATGTTTTCGTCGGTATCTTCAGTGACAAAGTCTGAATGAATGAATGGAAGTAACACTGTCTTTTTATCATAAAAGTGAATTCCTCCAGCCAGGATGCTATGAGTTATAAGTTCCTTCTTCTGCCTGGTTAGCGGGAATCTGTTGATTATATCTTTCATTCTCCTTCCATCGATACTTTTATATATTAAACCCATTGTCTATTGTCTATATTTCTTCCGATTATACCTTGAATACATTGACATTGGTCACCTGGACAGGGAAGACGTGATGGGGACCCAGCGCTGTTGTGTGGTCCGAGGGCTAGGGCCGCTGGAAGACGTCACTTCTCACCCGATTGTAACTTAGCGAACCTGACAATTTTATCGTCGATATCGGGTGAAAGTGGCCTTTGTCCGCCGATCCCGAATACCCCAATCTCCACTATCACCCATAAAGAATAATAAACACTCCGAATACAGACCGTACAAGAACTCTAGTATTGTGCAGGTGTTCGAGGAGTTTCATGAAATTATGTGACAGAGGTCAAAGTGCCAACTTTCCAGGAAAGGGAGAAATATGATTGTTTGTGTTTATCAAGGGGGAGAGACTGGGAATCCAGACCAAGAAAGTCAGTCGGTCTCTGCCCATCGAGAGAGTCGGTCTTCGATTATCGAAGGAAGCAACTGAACTTCCTGCTGCAGTGAACTGATTGCATCTCGCCTGTTTCCATAACGAACTTTAAGTTCTCTAAGATCCTGGTTAGACCGTGCCATTCCGACTGCCGACTCAACATTCAATTGGAAAAACGAAGTACCGAATAATTCCTTCGTAATAATCGCCTAACGATCGTCTGTGTTGCTGACCTACCAGGACTAACTCCTCAGGTAGAAAGAACTTTCTCATCCTTGGAAGGAGAGACCACCTTGACGTTCCGAAGGAGGATAAGAGAGTGATAGACCCATCTGACTAAGCATCAATTATCGAAGAAATTCCAGTACAACTTAAGGTATTTGTCCTCCGACGCACTTTTTTTTGTCGGTTGAAATAATGTAAAATCTCTCTCCTTAATAAAGGAAGATGTTTGTTTATACGAACGTTGTCTCCGAGTCCGTCTGTGTCTAGCATCTCCTACTCATCCTTATCGACACCACACATACCGCTCATAGGCCATTCACCTGTTGAGAACCGCTCATTCATTATTTTGCGGGCTCTGCGGGCCGCGGGCCTCACACTGTCCAACAGCTGACCAAAACGTAGGAACCACTGCAAAAGGAACTACGATCCTTTTATACATTGGCCAAGGTTTGATGACTTAATTGTGATTAATTGATGACTGTATAACAAAGCAGGAACAAGTTGAAAAAGAGAGATCTTTATTGGTTTTTTCATCCGTTGTTTCTGTTAACAGTCCTGACTCTATTTTTTGTTGTAAAACTTTGCCAAATGTGGCGAGAATTAATTATTAAATTTTTGACAAATTTTATATTAAATTAAGATTGTTCAGATCTCAAACATCTATTGATTTAACATAAAAAGACGGGTCTTCCTGGACTTCACAATTAAATCAAAGTGAAAAATTTTATATTGAAGTAATGAGCATTAAATCTAAATGGCAATTATTAAAATTTAAGTGGAAATTTTTCTTTTATTTCATAGTGCAGGAATTAATGGCAAAAATATTTATTTTTATTTCATTTTAATTTCTTTTTATTGTAATAGTAATATTTTTATAGCCTTAAACATATATCAAAACGATTAATTATATTAGCATTTGCAATTTTTAAGTGACATTCTTGAATTAAATTTTTTACATTTTAATTTATTTTTATAGCATTTTTATAACATCCATATATATTAGATAATAACACCTATATATCCACTGCATGTTAAATTGGATTTAAAATAGAAGACGGAACAAATGTCAACACATTGTTTTTGGGATGGATTGATTAAAACCAAGATGAAAAATTGAAGAAAGGAAAAAAATTCCCTACAATATTAATAATTGGTGATGGAGAAAGTGAAAATTTCTTAAAAAATGTAAGGCCCTCAGGCCCGCTTGTAAGACCCGAGGACAATACTGACAGGCATTGGCCTAAAATGCGGTATAAAAGTATGTGTGTAAGGATAGGTAATGAGGATCAAGTAAATCGATCAAGACTATGTTCAACTAGAACAACTTCCTTTTATTAAAAAGAGAGATTTCCATCATTAAAGGATGGAGATACCTATTTTGTTCTCTAACAATCCTACATTGGAAATACACCCAAATGAGAAATTCTCCAACAACTAGAGAACTGAGATTTTCTTTAAAATAAGTCTTTAGTTCTTAAATTTTATAGTCTTTAGTCCCAAACACACACAAAAATTCTTCGTGAGACGATCAACGATTTGGAGGAGAAGAATGTTGGTTTTGGCTGGGTAAGTTGTTTCACTTCCGAGTTCACTTCTGACTGAGCGTGGGAACTGCTAAACTGGTCGAATTGTGAGTTGGTTTCGTTGAGAATTATTTGAATGATGAACAGAGAAAAGACAATGAGTCGAGGGTGTCGGAGGACAGGGAAACTAGGTCCTTGTTATTGGAGAACGAAAATATATTCCGATTGGCAGGTTTGGTCAACTGTAGAACTTGGCGAGAAGTTTGCAGGTTGTAGGACTTGTGAACTAGAATGTCATGAATAAGTTCGGCTGTTGTGGAATTGGCCCTGATCAAGGGCGGTGTCCGCTCTTAAATAGGGTGATAATAATGTGACCTTTTCTCTCACCTTTCTCTTAGGGAGAGACAGGATGTTTTCAGCTTAACAACTTCGACGTGCCAGGTGTCAGTTTCTTTCCTTTTTGACTTGACACCTGTGCATAAACATAGCTCGCAATTTATTATTATTGGGGGCGAAAGTCCGTGAGATGGTCAAAATACTATGCGGTATGTCACTGTCTTTCGCCATGTTTATTTTCACAGTGTCTCTCTCCCCCGTCTGTTAAATTCTTTTCTACATCTCCGTTTCTCTTGTTTTGTCTTAATCATGACTTAATTATTTCTTAGTTACATCCAGATTGCCAATCCCTACAAAAATATAAGTGCTGAATTGGTTTGCTAAAATTTTTAGATTTTAAAAAATTCTGGATTTTGAACTGTTAGACTTTACAGTTTATTTATATTTGCAATTTGGAAATTAATTTTCCTTTTCCTATTTTATTTAAATAAAAAGATAAGATTCTTGGCAAACTATGGATTTCATTACTAAGGTGTAAATTTGTATTTCTAGAAAGAGTTTTCTTAATTTATTAATAACTTCTTAATTACCATATCATTTATTGTTTCCATTATGAAAATATTGTATTTGTTTAGTTAAAACTATTATGTTAGGAATAATATATTGAAAATGATCATTCAAAGAAAATATAAGGTGGTTTAAAAATATGAGTAAAATAATTTTAAAAATTAACTAAAATTTTTTATTTATTTATGTTAAAGGATATATTTGAGCTAACCAACTGCTTATAGTATATTTTTAAAGCTATTAGATTATTATTTTAGTTCTAAATATAATTTTACTTTTAAAATAATGAAAACTAGCAAATAGGTTTTAATTCTTACTTTGTTGAAGATAAGAATTCATTTCACAATAAATTAAATGGAAATAACATATACAGGTCAACCCTGTTTTATAAAATTAAATCATTTTTAGAAATTGCTTGTAAATTAAATTCTCATAAATCAGGGATTAAATTACTATTGAATTAAAGTCACTGATAATTTAGTCCCAATTTATGAGAATTTAAATAAAAGAAATTAAAATGTGTTCCTGAATCCTATAGATGTCACTCATTTTTCATTGAAATATTCTGACATACAATTTATGATAAATGACTGCAATATCAATAATTAGCATTATTTTCATAATGCAACCTAAAAAAGGCACTTTTCTTAACCTGTTGAAAGCATTTAACATTGATAGATATCAAGGAATTGGAACAAAAAACAATAAAAAAAGTGATTAAAAAAACAATAAAAAATGAGTTAAAAAATTCAATCCTGGTTTTATTAATCCAGCTTTTGCAAATCAATTTTTATGTTTGTATTTATTGAAAATATATCATTTTGACAGTGATTCCTAAATTTTTTCAATTGCTGAAATATTTTTTTAAATTATTTGCTAAACAACGTTGTTTGTTTGAATGGCTTGATAGAATTTGGATTTTTTATCTCCTTCTGTCAATTTTATAATCTGATATATCAAAGTTATTCCAATTATGCAATTCAATAAATGATATTTTTGAAATTTTTAGAAGAAAATCAAATATTTCATGATTTTTCATGATATGAGCTATAAAATGCTGAAAATTGAAAAATATTGTAGATAATAAGAAAATAATACTTAATTCAGTTAAATAAACAAAATTATATCTTAATCCTTCATTATTTTTTTAATTTCACTGAAATTTAGGAGAAAATTGTGAAAAATGAAATGTAAACACCCTCAGGACGTGTAAAGGGGTATGACATTTTTATTGCTTTACAAAAGCCACTCACTTCATGGGAAATTGCAGCCAAACCTACTTTGTATGTGAGTGTGAGGCATTGAATGCTGAGCAATAATAAACTGTCAGCAATCCAATTAGAGGAATGTAAAATGTATTATAGCATTTATGTAAAAGATAACACTATTTTCATATATGTTAGGATTTTTTGATATAAATAAAAAAATTTATACAAAGTACTGCTAAAAATTGTATAAATGAAGTAAGAACAAGTTGATAAATATGAAATATTAAAAATGATAATATTTCAATGAATTCATGTAATTTTTTTTAATAATTATATGATGTAACTTCATTCAATAAAAGTTATGTAACTTGTGATTTTTATAAATAGTTTTTGAAAATTTCAGTTGGATATTTTCATTCATGGCACATTTTATTCAGTGGACTTGTTTGCTATCTAAAAATATCAATTATTTCATTGGATGGCTAAAATTTCATATAAAAATTTGTTTTTTCTTCAATCTCATATATGTAATAAAAAGTTGCAAAAAAATAAAACTCAAAAAATATGTCTACGTTGTTAGAAAGAGGGAAAAAACTCATTAAATACTGAAAATTAAGCAAGTTTTCACAATTTTAATTTTCATATTTTTTGCATATTAATTAGATTTAATTTCAAAACATTGCTGGCATCAAAGAGGTTAAAGAAAGTCATAATAAATATGTTGACCACTGCATAGAAATGAGCACACTACATACTAATGTTGTCTTTTATAATCTGAATGATGCGAGTTCATTTCTGGATCCCATACTCATTTCACCTTGGAAGATCTGTTGGCTGACCCAACTATTGTAGACTACCCCAACTATGGGTAGTCTACAATAGGTCTTGGAATAGTTCTGTTGTTTAATAAGTTCTGATTAGAATTGCCATGGATTAAAGTGTTCCATGAATTAGAAACCATGTAAAAATTAAAATGAAAAAATTTTCCCAATAAAAGTTTTCAAAGTCGTGGATTAGAACGAATGTCAATAACAATAATTATAAACTAAGCCTAACGGTTCTAATGGCTCTGCAATACAGGGTTTGGCCTGAGCTCAGGTCTTTAACTAAACTCTAACTTAGGTTATTTTGTAGTTAATTATATTTAACACAATGTACTGTCTAACTGACGAAACAAAACTGGAAATCGGAACTTATAACTAAAAGTGCCGATTAAGTGTTAGAAGTAGAACGAACAAAACAATGTTAGAAACTTGTACTACTAATTGGAATAAATTCTCAAACAAGTTAGCTAATAAAAAAATATAAATTTATTAGACTCAGAACACTTACAAAAGTGTTAATAAATGCTTTATTGGAACTATAATAAAGCAACAAGTAATTAGTCAACAAAACTTGTAAAAATCCAATTCAAATATCAACAATCAATTATTCACAAAGGAAAGAACCTTAAATACTACCTAAAGCTACTACCTCCACCACCGATATAAACTTCAAATAATCGTTGATCTTTACAAGAACTCAAATGTCACTTAGCCAGCTTTACGTCAATACAACACCTCATTGGTTGCTGTTTTTCATAGGCTTTTATACCAAGTGACATACAGTCCCGTGTTGCTTCGTTTACTTACTTATAAGTAATAAGTTTTAAAGTTATTAGCTTACAGAGTAATTCATTCATGACATCCTCTTTACAATTAATTTATATACCGAACAAAACATCAATATGGACCACTCCTACATTTTCATATCGGACCATGTAGTAAAATTACGTAGATTAGATGATGACGTCATTACCTGGGACAGCTCTTCCGGAGGACGGTTCCCAATTCCATATCACGTGATTGCTAACGACGACGGAGAAGGAGGAAGTAAGTTTAACTTTAAAAAAACTAAAATATAATACGTTAGATAATAAGAAAATAACGCTAAATAATAGAGTGCATAATAAAATAAAATAGGACAGGTCAGAGCTAACTTCCTCACAATTTTATAACTGCTATTGTTTAATAATTTCAAAAATATTCTCTATATGAAAATAAGTGATGATAATTCATTCAGAATATTATCAAAAACCATTGATATATGCTCTTCTCTCTTGTTTGATATTGCGTTCCGTCCTTTCCATCAATCAAATAGCTGTATTTTAAAGCATTTGCTTACTATCTTGGAACACTTGGGCTCAAATCTAGATCCCACACTTCCAGATTTTCAGGAGAGAATTAGGCCCAGCCCCTTGAATCCTATCCTTCAATTTTCTGATTGATCCTATTATAGATGTTGGTCAGTCTGTGATGGCTCTAAAAGTGGTTGCTGCCAGATATAGTATAGTATATCCCATGTGTGATAAAAGAGCTTAACAAACTCTAATCTGAGTATTTTATTGCCCACCTATATCCCTACAAATCGATAGAACATACCACTGAAACTATAGGCTACTCATTTTTGTAATAGAATGGGGGATCATTTTTAAGACTTATTAGAACCAGACTCCTCCTGAAAAAATATGGATTTCAGATTTGAAATTGAATCCAAAATTTCATGCCATAAGAAAACTCTTGCATTCTTCTGGTTGACATTGGAGAAGTGAATTGGATTGTGAAAGACTAATAGATAAGCTAGGACTCTATAAATTTTGAGATCTGGATTTGATTCTGGTTCTATGGACAAAAAATTGAGACCATTTCATATAATGAATCTGGTTGACTGTATTTTATATTGAAATTTGACAGAATATACCCCACATATAGAATAAAACAGCATTTTAATCTTTAAATATACATAAAATATTTAAAAACTTGTAATTGTTCTATGGAAAATACTTGTGTAATGTCTCTGATATCTTAGTTCATCTTTATGTATTCTTATGAACAAAGAGTGCCTTACTCAAATTTGAAACTTTTGCTCATTATAAATTTCTTGTAAAATTGAGATAAAGGCTCATAAATCAAATTTTGGTACAAATTATGATTGCTCATAAAATCAGGGTCTGTTTTATGGAGTTTCATAAATAGGGGCTGACTTGTAATTTATTAGTAATAATGTAAATTATGTAATATTTTCATATATAGGAGCTCTCCAATTTTATAAGATATTTTGACAATATTATGTAAGTCAAACTGATCTGTAATTTATTATGTAATTATTATAGTAAAAATTTTACTTAAAAATGTACATATAGCTTATCTACAAGGCAGGAAATATGATATAATGGTCAAAATATGATGAACATTTGTAATTTATATTGCAATAGTTATGATATGCAATAGCTTTACTATTAATATTGTAACATTAATAATTGTTATTGGGTTGTTTGGAAAGTAAATTCGTTTTTTTCATGAAAATGAACAACAATTTTTATAGTATATAAATATTTTATTTAATTATTGTAGTTTTTAAGGTTCTTGTAGTTTTATAAGGTTCTTGTAGTTTTTATCATCTCCTTTACATTTATTAAGATAATGTATAGTATCCTATTACATATTAGTAATTAAAAACCCAAAATTTTAAGCATTTCTGACTTCTGACCAAACCCAACTTATGATAGTAGGGTTTGAACTGAACCCCTTTGTAAATTAAGGATTACCTCTATTATTATGTATATACATATAAATTAAAAATATGAATATAATGTATGCAAAATTTAATAAATTATTATGAAATAGAATTTGTAATTTGAAAAATAAAAATATGTTTAAAAATTATAAAAATAAGTAACACATTTACTGTAGTTAAATATTGTTTTAGGAATATTTTTCAAAAAATTTTGCTTAAATTTTAAATTTCTCTATTGGAATTAAAAAAAATAAATGATAAAAAATTAATCATATAAGGAGCAAAATTCAAAATATTCATTTTTATTCTTTATATTTCATATTTATTTTAAGGATATTTTATTTAATTAGAGTGAATTATTTGATCTTGATGTCAATCCTTTCGAATTCATTGGAAAAGATAGTCATTTTTCCTTGAATATGCCTGTACATCACTTTGATATCTACACTACAGATAGAAGTATCTTTGAAACAGTCTATAAACAGTCTCTTATCAATGTTATATCAATAAAAATATAATTAATAATTATAAAGTAAGTTGACAAAAATAATTGGTTGATTCTAAGGTAAATATTAATAATAATAATTTATATTATTTTATATAAATGTTCACTAAATCTAAATCAGTAATATATGATTTCTAAAGAAGATATGATTCAAATACAACTGAAGTAAATTTTTCCAAGCAAATATTAAACAGTTATTTATTATGATTTTCTGTGGTTCACTAGTATAATTCCGCTTGTGCTACAACAGAAGCAGGATTAGTATATATGCACATATTTTTCTATTCAGTAGTTCTGATTTATTATTTGGATTAATAGATTTGAGGTTGGATTAATAAATTTATTATTTCTAACTTTTAGTATAATTGAACAAGTTAGTGTTTTTATTTAATTAACAAGTATAAATGCTATTGTTCATTATTATACGTATAATTAATAAATTTATTTTAACATTTTTCTCATTTTGAGAATTATTTATTACTTGCTATTTAAAATTAAAATTGTTCTGTGAAAGTCAACATATAAATTTGTTTTGCTCATTTTTGTTTTCTAACTTTTAGGTAGTCTAATGTGAAAGAACAAAAATACTTGTCACAATAGCATTTTACCAAATGCTGAGAAGTCACATTGATCAACAATTTAGTTGATTGAACTTTGTTATTCTAGACATTTGTAATCTGGGAGCAGTGGTATACAAAGATAGTTATTTAGAATCAAATACAGCTAAATATACATTTTAACCATTAATAATATCATTGTTAGTAACCAAGACAGAAATTTGAACTTAATAATTATTCAATTGTAATATTTGTACCTTATTTTAATTTATACCAATCATGTCAAATCATTCATCATCACTATAGTTATATTAACTGGTGATTATTGAATTTTAAAAAGCAATGATTTAGAATTTCATGATATTTCAAGATAGTATGATAGATGGCTATAGTAGATTAGAGATGATCTCTTAAATTCTTCAATCATATAATTAAAATATTTTACTAATATATTTTTTGAACTTAGTTTCAAAAACTCAGAGAAGAATTTATCATCATTATTTCAGCACTGATTTTTTTTAAACAAACATTCTTGTAAATATATATATATTGGGTTGTTCGGAAAGTAATTTCGTTTTTACCCCCATGAAAATGAACAACAATTTTTTATAGTATATATTTTATTTAATTATATATTGACCATTTTAATCCAACATGTTGCCATCTTCCTGGTAATAGCATGATTCCATGTTCATAGAATTTCTGATCTTTTATTGCAAAAAACTGAACCAAGTGATTTTTGACATTCTCATTTAAATTAAGTATTTTATCCTCTAAAAAATTCTATAAAGACTGGAATAAGTAATAATAGGAGGGTGCCAGATATGGCGAATATGGTGGGTATGGTATCACATTCTATTGGAGGGTGCTGAATATGGTGGGTATGGGTATCACATCCCATCCAACCCAGATATGATGAATATGGTGGGTGCAATAACACATCCCATCCAAGATTCAGCTTATGACAAGTCATCAAACTTATATGAAGTTTGGCATTGTCATGATGACACACTATTCTTTTCTTAAGTAATAATAGGAGGGTGCCAGATATGGCAAATATGGTGGGTATGGTAGCACATCTCATCGAAGCTGTAATAGCTTCTGGTTAGTCATCAAACTTATAAGTCTTTTCTTTTAATCAATTCTGACCACTTCTGTTTGATGGAATCACTCAATTTGTCCAATGGGTGGCAGTACACTTCCGAATTACTTGTGGAATTGTCTGGTAGAAGTTCAAAAAAACAAATCCCTTGAAATCCCACCAAACAAAGAGCAAATTTATGAATATGGGTCTCGGAACGCTTTGAGCCGGTTCATTTCTTCTGCACCATGATCACTTGCATTCAACTTTGTTGTAAACAATCCATTATTCATCAACAGTTATAATCCGCTTCAGAAAGGAATCATTTTCTTCACGTTTGAGCAGCAAAACACTATGCCTTTTCTGTTAATCAATTCTGGTCTCTTCTGTTTGATGGAATCACTCAATTTGGGTTTGGAATCTAATTGGGTTCAGTACACTTCTGAATTAATTATGGAATTGTCTGGAAGAAGCTCAAAAAAAAAAAAACGAATCACTTGAAATCCTACCTAACAAAGAGTATCACTTTTTTTATGAATATCTGGTTTTGGAGTTCTTTGAGCCGGTTCATTTCTTCTGCTCCATGATCACTTGCATTCCACTTTGTTATAAACAATCCATTTTTCATCAACAGTTATGATATGCTTCAGAAAGGGATCATTTTCTTCATGTTTGAGCAGCAAATCACAGATGTCAATGCAATGGAACAAATCTTTCTTTGAGAACTTGTGGAACCCAAATATCAATGTTTCAACTAGTCATGAATGGCTGAATTCAACAAATTCAATCTTGTAGCAATTTCTCATGTTGTTATTCAGCAGTTTGCTTCAACCAATAATTTTATTTTATCATCATCAGCTTCAACTAACTTTCCAGCATGTAGTGCATTTTTAACATCAAAATTGTCAGAATGAAATTTTGCAAACCAGTTTTGGCACTGGCATTCTGTTTAAACATCTTCTCCATAAACTTCACATAACTTTTTTTTGCATGAGCAGCATTCTTGCTTTTTTGGTAATAAAAAAAGTGAAACATACCGAAAATCTCCATTTTTGATAGGACACCAAAAAAACTGCACAGAATCAAAAAAAAATTTCTTTAAATATACCTTGAATTGTCAGCTGTCAAAATTTATAATGACAATATATGGCTTAGAATGAAATTGGTGGGTAAAAATACAATTAACACCACTGGTGGGAAAAAAACGAAATCACCAAACAACCCAATACAATAATGTCATAACCAGTGTAAAATACAGTACAACAGTGTAAAATTTCACTGTTTGCTTCAATGCAATATTTAGCATGTTAAAATTTTTTATTCAGTTTGGGAAGCTCCTATATAAATTTAACAAGGAATAATTGGTTTTAAAATTATTTGATTTTATTTATAAAAAATAAATGAAATTTAAAAATGTTCTGAAATAATTGATTGAATTTAACTAATTAAATAATTGATTGATTTTTTACTTTTCCAATAAAGAAAATTATTTATTGTGTTTTGTTTCTTATAATAGAAATGTGAAAAAGATAATTGGCTGTTTTCAACCTGGATTTGAAATAACAAATCAACTATTTGTTGTTACTGATGATGCTAAATTTTTGCTCTGTGGTGGTTTATGGGATAACAGCTTTTGTGTATATAGTTTGCCAAAAGTTAAATTAATTACCCGTGTCATAAAACATTTAGGTAACTGAATTTTATTTATTAATAATATAAAATACTAAGAAAATGAACAACAATTTTTTATAGTATATATTTTATTTAATTATATATTGACCATTTTGGCCCAACACACATTGCCATCTTTCTGATAGTAGCATTATTCCATGCTCATAGAATTTCTGATCTTTTCTTGCAAAAAACTGAACCAAGTAATTTTTGACATCCTGATTTAAACTGTTTTGCCATCTAAAGAATTCTGTAAAGACCGGAATAAGTAATAATAGGAGGGTGCCAGATATGGCAAATATGGTGGGTATGGTAGCACATCTCATCGAAGCTGTAATAGCTTCTGGTTAGTCATCAAACTTATAAGAAGTCTGGCATTGTCATGATGAAACACTATGCCTTTTCTGTTAATCAATTCTGGTCTCTTCTGTTTGATGGAATCACTCAATTTGGGTTTGGAATCTAATTGGGTTCAGTACACTTCTGAATTAATTATGGAATTGTCTGGAAGAAGCTCAAAAAAAAAAAAAAAAAAACAAATACCCACTCAAACAAA
>AYEL01025905.1:0-28406 GCA_000484575.1 Olivierus martensii | reverse complement strand
AATTTATTTTTTATATTCTTAAAATTTATATATAAGATGATTAATTTTTAAGAGTACAAAGGAGCATTATTATATAAAATAATTTTAATACTTAATACTTAGTACCATTAATACAGGCGAATTATTTCATCAGTAATTTTTTAATTGTTGTGTATAGATGAATACTGATATTTTTCTGCTTGAAGAAACTTTTCATTTGCCTGATATTGAGTTTGTCAAGTCCCATCACCTCTATAACCAATATAATAGATTTCTAATATTTTCTATTTCATTGATGTAAAATATATATATTATAATATTTATGGTGCCTCTCATACATCTCAATTTATGATGGTCACTATTATACTGTAATATTGAAATTATTGATTGTTTGTAACATAATACCTGTATTATTATTATTAGTAGACTTTTTTATAATAAATATTAGTTAAGTTACAATATATACTTGAATATAAGCCAATCCATGTATAAGCCGATCCCCCGACTTCAGAGTTTGAAAATCAGAAAAAATGCGAAACCCATGTATAAGCTTACCCCCGATTTATCGATTACTAGTGAATGGATTAAAACATTTCTAATTAATAATAACGAAAAATAAATATATTTTTTCATTCAAATATGAATCCTAGATAAGATGCTTGATTGATCGTCGAGTTTTCATGTCGTGTCGTATTGGGCAGCGCAGTGTCGCCTATCTGATTACAGTATATAGATACAGGTTGGAGTCAGCGGCACGACATGCTCGATTGGTTCGGGGTAAGATAAAATTTTACCTAGTATTGTATTAAATTAACGAATCATTGCAAAATTTCCTTCCTTCTTCAGGAGACATCCAATAAGTTATAGGTTTGCTTATTACTTCAATTTCTCCAGCCAAAAAAAAAAATTTGATTTTTTTTAATCAGTGTATAAGCTGACCCCCCACTTCAGAAATTTTTTTTTTTAAGAAAATACTTCAATTTATACACGAGTATATATGGTATTTATCAAAAAATATAAAATTTATGCAGGTACTGAATCATTGTGAATATTGTGATTCTAAGTAAATTTATTAATTTTTGGAAACTTTTTTATTTTTAGACTGTTTTATTTTTTGATACATAGAAATGTAATCAATGGCATTTTATTATTTTGAAAAAAACTATTTTTTTATTATTATAAATTTAGAACAATTTAATGAGAAATTTGCCAAAATATTTTAAGAAATTCTACTTTCAGAGACAAGTTTATAATAGAACATAAGAATACAAATGCTTTTTAAATTCAAGTTACACATGTGATGTCAATAACTTCTTTGAAATAAATAAGTTTAATAAAATTGTTGACATCTTAAAATATAAATTAAATAAATATATATAGGTATCACTCAATTTATGAAAGTAACTGAGAATTTAAAAAATTATTAAGTGAAAAATTCATAAATCAAAAAAACATTTCCCATTAATTCCTATGTAAAAATTTCTAATTGGTTCTTGGATACTGGAAAGTCATTGCTATTTTATTTATTGATGTTAAAGTATTTCAAAAGCATTAATATAAATATATTCATCTGTATTGTTATATAATAATTTATGATAAATTATTGTCTATTTAGCCCATTAGTTGCCATTTGACTTTGAATATCAGAGCCACTAAATGTCAAGTGATCTTCAAATTTAAGTCTAATAAAGCAATAAACTTCTCAATCATTGTGGTTTTATTTATCATTTAAAAATTATAAAATTTTCATCAAGTATTGCCTTAAATTTATGTAATTCGCAAAAATCTTCATTCTGCTAAATTATTAGCAAAAATAAATTCAATTTTTTGAAAGTAGTTGTTGATATTTTTTATATTGAAATACTTCTTACTTTAGATATTAAATAAAAGTAAACAATAAGCCAAACGATTTATCTTACTTATTTGGCTTATTGTTTACTTTTATTTGATATTTTTTAATTATGTTTGTTAAAAATTCATTAATTATTGATTTTATTATGGTAATTATTTTAATAAAACTAATATACATAAAATAATTTACTTAAACATTACATTGAGTTAGATTTAGTATATTTCAATAGAACAACAAAATTTCATCATAGTTTAAATTTATATATAGATAAAAATATATATTAAAGATTTATATATCTGGAATAATATATAATTATTGTTTTATGAAATTAAATAGTTTTATATAGTTGCAAAACTTTTTGAAAAATGCAGTAAATACATTATGGATACTCACATTATATGCTAAGCATCAGATTCAATATTGGATTCTCTAGTGAAAGTGAGAGTGAATTTAGTTTTAAAATTAATAGTACACATGGTAAATTTCATATATCTGATACAGTTAGTAAAGAAAATAAGCAAGAAAATCATTGATTTAAACATATAACAGTAAATTATTGATCAGTAATAAAATAGTTTCTTCATAAAAACAAAAATTATCTTCACAAATTGAAAAAGTGATATACATTTATTCAGTTCATTAAACTGAAAATTCATTAACCAAAAGTTTGTAAATTGAGGGATACCTGTATAACAAAATAAATTTAACTAATAATACTTATTAATGTAGGATCTTCAAGTGGTGAAAAAATAAATATATATGTCTAATATTGAATGTCAGGTTTTAAAACCAGGAACAGTTTAGTCTGTGCTGCTCCAGCATGCTAAATGACATTTAACTGAGTGTATGGGGTTGGGATGATACCTGAAAAACTATGAGTGAGTGTGGGTAAGTAGCAGTCAGATCCAGAGTGTGAAGGGAGAAGTGCTGAAATAATCAACTAAATTATTTTCTATGACATAAAGCATAATATTTATGAATGCAAAATACAGTTGATTCTCGTTATTCATGGTAGTTACATTCTGTAAATTCTTCACGAATAATGAATTAGTGAATACTGAACTATTGTGCCTAAGGGAAATATAGAGTTAGGTTCCTGCAAACCTTTCTTCCCAACATTTTTATCCTTGCTTAAGGTGTCTTTAAACAGAAAAAAAAACATAATTTAATATATATTACTGTACTTACAAATAATTATAGTATATGCAGTGTACAGAACTATATACAATATTATTATTACAATAATCTTCTTAATTTTTTAAAACACTAACTATGTAGTAAATAAAATCTTATTTTAGATGGGTAGTTGTTTGATGTGGCACTGACACATTGTCTTTCTGAAACTGCGTCGAAAAACTCGTCAGCCTTGTCTGAGTCACTTTTTGCCTCAGATCTAAAATCTCAGCAATAAGGAGCAAATGTGCAGGAAGTTAGGCACCTAAATTTGAGGCTGCATTCAAGTATAGGGTCACATTCTTCTGTGATACGTGCAGACTGTGGAGTGAGCAAGGATGGGTAATGAGAATTTTTTGGCAGAACGACACAGAGACTACATTTGGTAACAAACAACTTCCTTTATTAGAGAGAGAGGGTTTGCATTAATAACAATATTTTCGCTGCTCAGTAGGAGTCCACAAATAAGGGCGAAAGCTCCACAGAAATCGATTTTCTGGTTACAAATAAATTTTCACGAATAGTTGAATAGGCGAATATGGAATCTGCGAATAACGAGAACTGAATGTGTGTGTGTATATATATATACACACAATACACAATATACAAATATATATAATTCAAATAACTAAAATACAAATGTGACAAAATTTAAATTGAAGACAAGTAACATAGATCTTTATGATAAATAATTTCAAAAATATACTGCTATATGAGTCATTCAATAAGCCAAATCGATTAATTCCACTTTTTGAACTTTTTTAAATTTTATTGTTAAAGCACTAGATTGATTCTTAACGACTTATATTCAAAATAAATTTCCTTAATAATTAGACTTAATGCCACTAAATAACAGAAATTTTTTGCCCATTGAATAATAATTAAATTATTTCAGAAGCCAATGTGATTAATTCTATATTCTAATGTAAATCATTGCAATAATGCAATTCCATGTGCAATTCAAATGTTTATAAGTGTCAATTATGTCTATGATATTTTTTCAGTTTACCCTTTAAAGTTAGAATTATATTTTTGTCTTTTAAAATCACATCCCTCATTTGAAAGGGTCAATTGAGGGATATGTAGAAAAGGTCTGATACCACTTACATGAAAGTCTTTGCTAATCACATAATCAGTTTTTATTCAATAAATTTTTTAGTTCTAGTCAAGATCTTTCTTTAGTTGGCTAGGATACAACAATAAAAATTTAGTTAAGTAATTTTTTTTAATACAATAATATTTATTAGATGATGATAGCAAACTGTTTAGTGTGTCTCATCACAAAAAAATTAAAATAATTAATCTGTTACTTAATTGCAACCAAACTAGCACTTTTTGCAGTAAAGAACAAATATTTATTAATACAAAATTGCTAACGTTTTTGGTTTTACACTATTGTCAGGCACATTCTATTCTTAACGGATTCGAATCAGAAGGGTTACATAAGTAACTATAAACAATTAAGTTCTGCTGCTTTTAATAACACAAGAAATCACAACAAGCACTTGAAGCAGGATAAATACGCTATTTTATTATTAAATATACCGGTATATAATACACACTACATATACTTATTTTATGTTACTTAATTGCAACCAAACTAGCACTTTTTGCAGTAAAGAACAAATATTTATTAATACAAAATTGCTAACGTTTTTGGTTTTACACTATTGTCAGGCACATTCTATTCTTAACGGATTCGAATCAGAAGGGTTACATAAGTAACTATAAACAATTAAGTTCTGCTGCTTTTAATAACACAAGAAATCACAACAAGCACTTGAAGCAGGATAAATACGCTATTTTATTATTAAATATACCGGTATATAATACACACTACATATACTTATTGTATATGTAGTGTGTATTATATATATCTAATAATAAAATAGTGTATTTATCCTGCTTCAAGTGCTTGTTGTGATTTCTTGGGTTACATAAGTTGCTATGGCAACAAATATTCTCAGAACACAGACGTTTAAACATATAACATTTGAACTAACAGCAAAAAATTAATAAAATAACATTTAATGCAAATTATAAACTAAAACTAATTAATTCCTAATAACATAAAAATAGATTACTTAAAATATCAGAACATTAATATTATTAAAATTCATAGCGTGGTACTCGATTCATCTTTAAGCTACCTTTAAAACCATTCACTTTTAGTTTGTTGCTCTTTCTGTAAGGCATACTTCCAGGCTTGTGGAGGTTCCCAAGCTAATCTATTGTTTATTAGATTTTCAGTAACTTTATTTTTTTCTAAGTATTTCGAGGGTCTCCATAATTATCGGTTGTGTACATGGCGGAATTGGTTTTATTACCTTTGTTTCATCCGATGATATGTCTATGTTCTTACTAAAGGCTTCCTGAGCAGGAGAGGTGGAGATTTTGGCTTGGGAAATGTCTTTCTTATACTCTTCTACCCTCTTTGCTAGTGTTCTAGTAGTCACTCCCACATACGTGGTTTCTTCATTCGATTCTATGTCTCTAATGGGTATTCTACCTACACCTTTGCGTTCAAACTCCTTATTAGAGATAAAGTGGATGAGTTTGCTGAAGAGTTCACCCTTAAACAATTTGGCCTCAAATTGAAAAAAGATCAGGTAAGTAATTCAGAAATACACTACTTAGACCTACAATTGCAGGTAAATGGAGAGAGAATCAAAACAAACATACAGAAAGCCGACCTATCAACTGGTCCTCATCCCAAATTGGTCGAATGATCCATTTAACTATAAGAAAGCGGCCTTTCAAAATTTCTACAGATGAGCTCTGACTTATTACAGTGAAACTGAAGACTTAAATAAGGAGTTAAATTGCATATGAAGGATTGGAATACAACACGGGTACTCCAAAGCATTTTTAATGCTAATTATGAAAGAGGTGAAAAAGAAAATGTTTAGTAGCACCCACAGAAGAGAAGATTCCGGAAGCAGTGAAGATGATTTTATTGCGGTACCATACCACCTAAAAAACTTAGGAGTAATAAGGAAGATAGCAAAGAATAATAATAAACTAATAGCACCAATAAAGGCCCCAACTTTATTTAATATACTTCGAAATGAAAAAGACCCACTTAAGGAGTTTGAATGCAAAGGTGTATGTAGAATACCCATTAGAGACATAGAATCGAATGAAGAAGCCACGTATGTGGGAGTGACTACTAGAACACTAGCAAAGAGGGTAGAAGAGCATAAGAAAGACATTTCCCAAGCCAAAATCTCCACCTCTCTCGCTCAGGAAGCCTTTAGTAAGAACATAGACATATCATGGGATGAAACAAAGGTAATAAAACCAATTCCGCCATGTACACAACCGGTAATTATGAAGACCCTCGAAATACTTAGAAAAAAATAAAGTTACTGAAAATCTAATAAACAATAGATTAGCTTGGGAACCTCCACAAGCCTGGAAGTATGCCTTACAGAAAGAGCAACAAACTAAAAGTGAATGGTTTTAAAGGTAGCTTAAAGATGAATCGAGTACCACGCTATGAATTTTAATAATATTAATGTTCTGATATTTTAAGTAATCTATTTTTATGTTATTAGGAATTAATTAGTTTTAGTTTATAATTTGCATTAAATGTTATTTTATTAATTTTTTGCTGTTAGTTCAAATGTTATACAGTCAAACCTCATTAAGATGAACTCGCTTAGGACTAATTTTCAATAGTAAGAACTATCTTTCCCATCCCTGGCCTGGCGTTTATTCCAAATAATGTTAAATTATTCATTTATGACAAACTCGCTTAATACAAATTCTCCGTTAGTACGAAATAATTTTTGAGGTCCCATGTATTCATGCTATGGTTCGTTAAGATGAATTTGTTTCCTTTTATCAAATATACAATACATCTCAGTTTAATAATCCAATTCACACCACACTTTTAAGTTTCGATGAATTTACAGTTGTTAGCTTAAGATTACAGTTTTACCGGATCAAGTCTTGAGCTCCCATAGGAAACAATGGGTTTTCTTCTCCGGTTCAGTTTTTACTGGTAAGGGGATTGAAGAATCAGTCCCCGGGATGATGTATATGTCATTAGATCTAGTTAACAACTGTAGCTAGCCACGATTTCATGCACCGTATGTCTGGGTGGGAGTACCGTACTTAGAATGGGAGAGGGCACTAATAAACCACACCCTCTCTTAACACACGTGCAGTTTTTGTCACTGAGATAAAGTAAACAAAAGTGATTTTCTGCGAAACTACTTGACGTAGAAAGGTCTGGTTTATTTTGGTTAGAAAAGGGATTTATTGCAGCCATTTGATTTCTAGCGTTTGTCAAGTACAGTCAGTTTTCCACATTATACAGTACTGTATTTGTAGCGTATACAATAATGCATAAAAGCACTAAAAAATCGTTAAGTTTGGAAGAGAAGCAGGAAATACTGAATGAAGTAGATGATGGATTGAGAAAAAAATCCAAAATAGCTCAAAGCCATGGAATTCCACGAAGCACGTTATCTACAATTTTAAAAAAACCGAAGTAAAATTGAGGCAGCATATGCCACAAATCAATTTGAACCAAAACGAAAGCGAATGAGAACTGCAAAGAATGAAGATGTAGAAGTAGCTTTGATGAAATGGATTAACAAGGCTTGGAGTCAGAATATGACTTTAACCGGAGGGATACTACAGGAAAAAGCGCATTTCTTCGCCGATGCATTGAATGTGCAGGACTTTCAAGTGTCTGCTGGTTAGCTTTACTGATTCAAAGATAGACATGGAATCATCTGTAAAAAGGTTTGTGGAGAAGAAGGGAGTGTTAACTCTGAAACTACAGACGCATTCTTACATGACAAATTACAATCTGTTTTGAAAGAATATAAACCGTGCGACGTTTACAATGCTGATGAAATGCCACTTTTTTGGAAAGCACTTCCAAATCATACACTCTGTGTCAAAGGCCAAAAATGCTCAGCCGGAAAATGCAGTAAAGAGCGAATAACTGTAATGATAGCATGCAACATGGATGGATCAGATAAAATATCTTTGCTTGTCATTGGAAAATCAGCAAAACCACGATGTTTTAAAAATATGAAAACTCTTCCAGTGCATTATAATGCAAATAAAAAGTCCTGGATGACATCTGAAATTTTCACAAAGTGGTTAAAGGAATTGGACAGAAAATTATATTGTGAGAAAAGAAAAATTTGCATGTTTATTGATAACTGTACTGCACACTGTGAAGTGTCATCATTGAAAGCCATAAAGCTAATTTTTCTCCCTCCAAACACCACTTCGAAGTTGCAACCATGTGACCAAGGCATAATTCGATGTGTTAAATTTTATTACAGAAAAGAGATGATTTGACAAGTTATAGACACTTTCAATTAAAAAAATTTCCTTCCAAATCAATTTACTGGAAGCATTGACCATTTTAAGGAGCGCATGGAGGAATGTTAGTCAAACAACAATTCAAAATTGTTTCTGTCATGCTGGCTTTGCTATAGTAGAAATAGATACAAGAAAGTTCTGATGAATTAAATAAAATCGACTTTGGTACTGAGGATGGTCAAGAACGGGAACTTTTTCCCAACAACATAACTTTTGAAGATTGTCACGATGGACGATGAAGTTTTAACAACTGAAGCATTGAATGAAGCTGAAATAATCGATTCATTAATGAACAGAGAAAACGAGGAAGATCAAAAAAGTGAAAATTCAGAATCTGATGAAGAAGAAGAAAAATTACCATCTTTGTCAGAAGCCTCCGTTGCTTTAGACACTGTCCGCCGATTTTTACTAGGCACCGAGAATTCATTTAATTACCTGAACAACATCATTTTTTTTTTTTTTTTTTGTTCAGTAAAGGATCTATGGGATAGAACACTGTATAACATTAAAAATTATATGCATGATTTAAATCATGCTTCGTTCAACATATGTTTAACTTGGTTTATCGAGTAGCTGCAATTTTTTTTTTTTTTTTTTGTTCAGTAAAGGATCTATGGGATAGAACACTGTATAACATTAAAAATGATATGCATGATTTAAATCATGCTTCGTTCAACATATGTTTAATTTGGTTTATCGAGTAGCTGACGTCATTTCCTACTTATAATACGAACTACAGTTTAGCCGAACAAATTTTGTTAGTCCTGTAAGATTCATCTTAATGAGGTTCGACTGTATGTTTAATCGTCTGTGTTCTAAGAATATTTGTTGCCATAGCAACTTATGTAACCCTTCTGATTCGAATCCGTTAAGAATAGAATGTGCCTGAGGATGGTGTAAAACTGAAAACGTTAGCAATTTTGTGTTAATATTTGTTCTTTCAAATAAACCTAATTAACTTGCCAAATTTAACCCTTGAAACACAACGTCCCTACACGACGCTCTTCCGATCTTAAATTATTTAGAATCATTAAAATTCCATTGTGTTTCAAGGGTTAAATTTGGCATGTTAATTAGGTTTATTTGGATTAAATTCCCTTGAGGTTTGGATTGTATAGTGTTTGTGTATTTGTATTTTACTGCAAAAAGTGCTAGTTTGGTTGCAATTATTTAAAGTTTAAGCAGTTGATTTTAAAGTTTTAAACTGTTACTGTTATATGTGGATATTAATAGAATAATACCTTTGTAAGATAAATAAATTTATTATATTAACAAAGTAAAAGATAATTAAATACAAAAATAAGGCAGACCATATGGAGACTCTATTGAGCCTAAAGATTGGTTCCCACTAGCATGGAATTGCAGTGGAAAATATGCACAAGACAAAAGCAGTGCAGTTTTGACATCATACCTCAGTGTAAAACCGCTACCATTCAGAGTCAAGATGGAATCAACTTTTCCCTCAACAATAAAAATTCTTTGAGGTAACCTCCACCAATGAAATTTGTGCATTTTGTGACATTGAATTGTTGGCACCTCAACTGAATCAAGATGGCGGGCTTTTAATCATTAAATTGCATCTCCTTAATCAAATTTGCATAGAAACCTTATTCGTATCTTTTCTTATAAATATCTTCGATCCAACATTTTCTCTTCCTCAATTTTATTTCAGTTTCCTCATTTACTGCATCTGTTAAATCATTCCATAAACAGTGAGTGCCTTTCATTGTTTGACATCCATTTTGTTTTTCATGAAATGAATCATGGGAATGGCACTAAGAATCTTGGGGAAAACATAGCTTACTGCGACTATGAGAACCTGCAAGCGGAATTGCCCCCCCCCGCGTTTATCTGCAGCAGTTCTGATTGTTCCTCTTTCTGCAACAGATAGAGGGAACCGACCTTAACTCTGTGTTCTGCCTCGTTCTCACAATGTTCTGACATTGTTTAGCAATCAAACTGTTATTTAACATTTAAAATATATACTGTATTAAGCATTTTAAAAAATATTTTGATGATTGAATTCGATGGTATTAATTTTTTTTTAATTTTTACTTATCAAATCAATTAACTCCCTCAGTCACGCAAAAATTGTAATATTAATAATGATTACTCCATGGATACACTATCTTATGCATTTTATATGTCTTTAGATAAAAGTTACACTTCTAATAATACATTTTACAATGTTTAGTTGAATTTATATTTTAAAGGAAATTTTAAAAAATAATGTATATTATTTTATCATTTTTTTTCTACTTTTTGTTTTGTAGAGTTAATCAATTTGCAAGTGAGTGGCTCATATATAGAAATTATAGAAATTGATATAATAATTGGGAAATTTTTTCCAGTTATTATTAACCTGTGACACTACCTTTCTTCATAGCTCTTTTTCACTTTTGCTTAATCATGTTGAACAGTCATGCCTAATGCAAACAACTTTTATTGGCAGGGGAGAAGACTGCTCTATCCTCCAAGTTTATACTAAATGATAGAAGGGTATAAAATTCCAAATGCCAGGTCTGTAGAAGGGTAGTAACACCAATTCCTCCATAAGCTTGCCAGAGCTATTATTCCTACAGTGAGCAGAGATGCAAAATTATTACTGAAAGATTTATTTATTATTTTTGAAGAAACTGGAGGAAAGAAAAATATTCACCATGTGATTATCTTCCAATACAAATGAAAGTTCATCATATATTTTTTACCTTTCTAAGTTCAATACTTTTGAGAACAAGTGCTTTTGTAGATAACTTTATTAATAAATGCTTTGTTCTATCTACAAAAATGCTTGATCTTACAGTATTAAATATCACAAAGATATGTTTAGTGCCTTAAAGGAATTATTTATAATACCTTATTATTAGCTGCTCCTATACCATTCAACAATTGACACAATAAGGCATGATTCTTACATGCAGCAATGGACAACAGAATTGATGACAAAATGACATCATTCTTACCCTTTGAAGATGACAGAAATGTGACAGAATAAATAGACTTCAGAAATTTGAAGTTTTGTCATTCTGCTTTGTGAAACAGCAAAAATTTGACCAATAGAAAGCAAGTTTATGAATGATGACATATTGTTACCATTAGCAATGCATTCAGCTTAGACATAATGGTGGCTGAAAATAAAAATCAGAAAAGCATGAAAATAAAGAAAAATATTTATGAGAAACCATTATATACTATTTCATCTTGTCAACCATAAGCTAAAAATATGGCAATAAACTATCACTAAATTCAACTTTTTAAAGATTTCAAAAGCGTTTTCTTAATCTATATAATAATTTGCTTATCTTCATAGTGTCACATATAATTTTAGACTGAAATATGTCGAAGACTATACAATGAAACTTTATAAATCTTGAAGCTTCTCTGAGTTGAACTTAAGAGTTTGTGACTATTAAATATTTTTTTAAATACCCATTCTAAAAAAAAATATTAAAAAATTCAAATATCACATAATTTTATAACTTCTTCGATAGATGGTGCAATGTGTCCATTTCAGACAGTGGTTCTCAACCACTGTGCAACAGCACACTAGTGCAAAATAAAGGACACAAATTAAACAATGATATACACTACATTAGTCTTTAATCATGCAAAGTAATAAAAAATTACATGAATAAATTGAAAAAACACAAGCACTTTCCATCTCAACACACAGAGATCATTATCAAGGTGAAGGAACAATGTGAGAGATCACCAGCAGTGGGGAAAGTGGGGGAGGGGGTGTATATACTAGCAAACAGAATTGGAGCATTTAGCAAGGGAAAATTATTTATGTAATTTTTTGTTACTTTAGATGATTAAAGACTAGTTTAGTTTGTATTGTTGGTTAATTTGTGTCCTTTATTTTATATTCATACACAATGAATATATTCAAACCAGTTTAAGAGTTTTCTTATCTAGTATTGATGTTACCTGCAATTTCAAAATTTTCCATCATTAAAACACATAAATTTAAGAAATATAATACAATACTCAAATCTACTTCATCAAGTAGACAATCAATAATACAAGCACTCTGAATTGGCTTAGAGTGCTTGTATTGAAATATAATATAGTAGTATTCTTCTTTTGCATAATTTTCTTTGTTTATAATTGCATATGAATGTATATCAATAGATGATGAACATATCAAACTATAAACTAAATTTCTGCATGTGAGAATTATCAATAACAACAGCTATGGAACACTGACAGAACTTCAAAGTTTCATCAATGTTTTCAGTCCTCCATTGCCACATGTGAGAACCAATCCTAATTCACATGTTAGTTTGAAAAGAATCCAAGTTCCTTTAGCCGAAGGAAAAAGCTTAAACTTACCGGTAAGTTCCTCATACCAGTTGCCCTTCTGTAATGGGACACATGGAGTTGGAAATTTTGGCAAAGTATTCTGCAGTTATTCAGACAAATATTTGATTATGTTAGATTTAGTTTTGTTTTATTATAAATACATATGACTTTAATTCTTGTTTATGATTGAATTATTTAAGCTTCAATAAATGAATAAATAAAATTTTTATTTAAAATAATGTGTGTATTTTTAGATATTGTAACCTGTTTAGCAATGGATTACAGTAATACTCATTTAATGTCTGGCTCTCAGGATACCACTTGTATGATTTGGGATTTTGGATCACAGGTATTTTATATTTGTTATACAAATAAATTACTTAATATTTAAATTAATTAATTGCATTGCCTATAGTTTCAATGATTTTATTACTCTTAAATTTAAAAAATTTTATATTTCAATAATAATAACTTTAATTTAAATTCTAATTATCAATAAATGATAAAAATTATTCATTTTCCTTAGGTAACCATCAGACATTTGCTTAATATCTTAATTTCCCTATTGATTGCCTGCTTGTTAATTACAAATTTGTAATTAATAATAATAAGAATTTAGAGTGCTATTGTTTCTAATTTCAAAAAAATTAGATTTTAAATAAATTATTTTAAAATTATTATTTAATTAATTATATTCAGGATTCATTAATGACAATTCAGTTTAAATTTTATCAAAGCAGAATGCTTTATTTTGATCATTAAAAGAACTATATTCAAAATAAATTTTTAATAGCTTTTACTTACACAAACTATTTCAATAAAATATCTTTAAAATATGAGATTAAGAAGCTTTGTCACATTATATTCATAAATCTAAAGATAATTTTTTTAAATTTTCCAATTTTGAGATAATAGCATAAAAAAACTGCATTACAGGAATACCTCGATTATCGCGGTTATTGTTGCCATGAAAAATACTGCAATAATTCGAATCCGCGATAATCGGGATAAATAATGCATGTAAAATGGGTGATCCATTGCCAAGTCTTTTTCAAATATATTAATTAAATTTTATGTATAAGATAAAAAAGAAGTATATATTAATTAAATTTTATGTATAAGGTAAAAAAGAAATGGGTTGAGTTATATTAATTAAATTTTATGTATAAGGTAAAAAAGAAATGTGTTTAGCAGGCTAATCTTCCAAGTTGATCACTCTACGTTTCTTCTTAATAGCTGTAGCCTTGATATCATATTGATATCATCTTTGTATTTTTTTAGCATTAATTGTAGGAGTAAATAAGAAGAGAAATAAATATCCACATGTACTAAAGTAGAGGTGGATGGTTACTGATGAATGGTGAAGCAGGCACGATAGGATAAAAACAAATCACTACTTGGAGAGTGCGACTCGAACTAAATGTAATTCTGGTTGCATATGTAATGGGCTACATCTCGCGGCCGCGATAATTCGAATTTGAAGCGCAGTAATTCAAATTTTGGTATCAAATTATAAACCGCAATAAATCAAGAATTGCAATAATCAAAACCACAATAATCGAGGTATTTCTGTATATATTTCAAATAAACAAAATGTATACATGATAGAGAAGATAAAAAGCAATAAAAGTTCATGTAAAATTAAATCTTAATTTATTTATTAGTAACATCAAATTTACTATCTCACATTTTTATTTTCTTATTTTATTTCATGTTTCCTAACAACAATTTACTATATACATTCATGTATATGCCAACCACGCTACTTCAGAGTTTGAAAATCAGTAAAAATGTGAAATCCATATAAAAGCTGACCCCCTATTTTCAAGTGTTAGAACAATATGGCATTCAATGAAAAAATAGATAATTTTTTTATAATTTTAAAAATTTTCAAAATCCAGTTCACTATTGGAATAAATGACAAATCACCAAATTTATAACATTGAAACAACATAATGTGATATGAAAAAAATACTAAATGGAGAACAGAATGTGATCATATGTATCTGTATAATATAATTTTATTGAAGTGTTTGTTCAGCAGAAAATATCAAATATTAAAAGTTTCCATCATTTCCAAATTTCAACAATGTTTAAATGATAAAAAAATCAGAATCAAAACATAATGGAAATTTTTCTGCAATTGATTAGAATAGAAAGTCGACCAGCACATATATGATCGTCAGAAGTACAAATCTGATGACCAAAATCAGCTGCAACATAATCATTCTGTATTTTTTTTAAATGATCAATACAATCTGAAAATACAGAAATTAATTGATCATAAACATCAGTGATCACTATATTTCTGTTTAATATTAACTGAGGTTACTAATTAAAAAAGATCATTCTATTCATTCTTGATCTTATTTATGAAGGACTCAAAAATTAATATTTTTGAATTTATATAGATGTGAACATTCAACATACATCTGCATATTTTTAATAATATAATTGAGGAGAAATGGGCATTTTTAGAAATATAGTATATTCAGTTGCTACCATAGGACATATTATTAGCATAAAGAGGATACAACATGACTTATTTATATTTTTTGTATTTATATTTATCATATTTCTAAATATTTAAAAAATTAAAAGAATCAGTAAGATAATGATCTTTGTTAGAAATAAATATGGCAGATCATCTGGCTAGCACAAAGTTGCTTACTGAGCTAGTGAATCTTAGATCTTGCAAAAATTTTTTTAATTTTTGACTACTCTGTATACAAGCGTACCCTCTTCTTTAAATTATTTTTAGAAATTCCTTGGCTTATACAAGTATTATATTTCATCAGATCTTAAGATGCCATCAATTGTATTGATAAGTTGCAATATTACTTCCAGCATCACAAAAAGAAAAAATAAAATAAAAAAAATTAATTAAATTAATAAAAAATTTATTTCCAATAAATAAAATTCACTAGAATATAATTAATTTATTCTGCAAATAAATATAAAAATGTGGTAATTTCTCTAATAACAATCGTTCATCTCACTAACATTAAATCGCATCCCCTACTCTGTTTCAATGTTTTTTCTGCATACACAATAACTTTTTGTTTCAATGTAGCATCATAATGTAATCTTCTTGAAAACATTTTAAATATTAATTAGGAATCCATATGTCAGTAAAACTCAATCTTCTTGAAAACATTTTAAATATTAATTAGGAATCCATATATCAGTAAAACTCAACATCTGTATCTATCTGTATCACTAAAAATAAACAGATGTCTGTCTGCCAAAATCATTATTCTAATGATGCAAAGTTTGAACATGCACAAGCACAATTGCCATATGGCTAAGACAATGTTGTCACTATGTGTTATATGAGTAATTGTAACAAATTTTAACAATTCATGAGTGAACTATGACAATCAATGATAATTGCCATACTTCACTCTAAATCAGGGGTGGACAAACTGCGGCCCTCGGAACTACTTAATGCAGCCCTCCAATTAATAGCTATAATGCCAAAAATTTTATCGATAAATAAAATCAATACAAAAAAATATGAAATCTGTTCCATATCTCAACAATATAATTTATGTAATTTCTAGAAAAGAGCAATAAATAATAATTCATATGATAAACTGTAGATGTCATTACAGTGTCATATTTCCTACAAAAATAGATTTGATTAATTGTTAACCATATTGCATAAGAAATCGGTTGCAAAATATATTCAAAATCAAATAAAATCACTTTGTCAGTCAATCAACTTAATACCTTTTTACAATTTCATGGTATTTGTATTTAATATTTGTGCAATTTCCTAAACAAGCATGTTTTAATTATTGTTTCAAATTTAAAATGATTGAATTATAATTTTAAATATATAATTTAAAAGAATTTTGACCCTGCCGAGCTTCTCTGAAAATGACATTTCACTTTTTCGGACTGCTGGCATTATTCAAACTCATGATTCCTATAACAACCAATGAAAGCTGATATACTAAGAAAATTGACTAAATTTTAACATGTCACCCTTTTATAATATCTTAGTCAACAAATGCACCCCTTAGGATTTTTGTATTTTGGCTACATTATTTTCTAAGAGAATTTTATCACCTCAGACAGTTATTAGGTGAAGGCGAGATTTTGGAATTTTTTTTGCGATTTTGTTTTACGCCCCTTTCCAATCAGATAAATTACTAAAGAGCAGGATCACTTCCAACCATGGGCTATACCCACACCCGTGGAAGGAGTCAGATGGTGAAGGATAGGAATCATGAGAAAGTTCGGCCCTAAGCATATTTCATTGATGCAATATGGCCCTTTCTCCCAAAAGTTTGCCCACTCCTGCTCTAAATATTTTTACTATTATTCTTCAGTTGTAAGATACCATTGATTCTAAGATTTATCTTGACTTCAGAGGTAATAAAATGTAAAAAAAATATGCATCTTAGAATTGATGAAATACAGTATATACAGAATGTATCAAAATGCCATAAGGTAAATGTGACAAATAATAACAAGATAGGCCAAATAATTTTAGTATTATAAAATAATTTAGAATAAATTGAAATTAATGATTAAATAAATTATAGCCAATATAGTTTCATCTATTGATTAATAATTAAACTATAAATTTTAATATTTATCTATATATACATAAAATTCTTATAAATCATATATGGTCTGCTTGAATTTGTATATTTCCTTACAATGTAGAAAGCAGAAATTTGGAAATTTTATAGAGACACTACTGAATTGGTGTGCAAAAATCAGGCAACTGGGAATTCCACCCTAAAGAATAGAAATGATCTAGGAAGCTAAATTTCCTATGTTTAGCCTATGGAAACTTTTAAAAATCATTATTTCTCGATCATTTGAGTGTTTGATGTGGAGAAAATATCCCTTCATATATTGGTTGAAAAAAATTATACTTAAAAGGTTCATTAAAATTAATAGCCCTCAAATTTCACAATTTTTTTAATATTACAGTGGATGATCGGTTAACGAACAGTTCAGATAACAAACTCTTTTGCGAAAGGTTTTTATGTTTGGACAACAAACACACATTCGAATAATGAACACCTCACAAAACAAACTGTTGGACCCGTGGACTGACGAAATGACAGGTCGGCTGGATGACCACATGGTAAAGCTGTGGCTTACCATCCTGGAGGATCCAGGTCCCACACCTCCAATTTTTCAGGAGGGGTCCAGGCCCAGCCCGTTGAATCTCATACTTCAACCATCCAGTTGATCCCATCATGGGCGTTGGCCAGCCTATGATGGGTTGTATAAGTGGCCGCTGCAGATAAAAATATCCCATGAGGATATGGCGGCTTAAATAATCTGATGGAATGACAGGCTTAGGCCTTGCATGTTCATGGACTTATGGGTAAGTATGGGAGAACAGTAGTTTTTCCCAATTTAAAATGAACTCTGAGACAAAAGATCAAAGATTTATTAAAGAAGGTAAGAGAGAGATTTTACAATATTTTGATGTCAAAGATTTATTAAAGAAGGTAAGAGAGAGATTTTACAATTTTTTGGAAATTTTTTCGTCTGAAGAACAGTAATTTTTCCTGATTAAAATGAACTTGAAGACAACGTAAACAAATCAAACATTATTAAAGAAGGTAAGAGAGAGATTTTACAATTTTTTGGTCTTAGAATATTAAAGAAGATAAGAGAGAGATTTTACAATTTTTTGGTCTTAGAATGGCATCCATGCCAGGTTGAGGTCAATAGATTTGGGATATCTACAATGATAATGCTGTTAATCACTTCCGAAAAATCCTGAAGAAGAAAGAAAATTAATTGACATTGGACAGATTCTTTAATGCCTCACAAATGGAAAATAAACATGATAGATGAAAATGCAAAACTGTATATTATTGTTATTACATATAAATAAATGTAGTAAGAAATTATATAAATTTTTATTTAATTATTGTTATTACATATAAATAAATGTAGTAAGAAATTATATAATTTATTTATTTTTTGGGGGGTCTCCAGAATGAATTAATCAAATTCCCATAAAAATCTATGTTAAATCAATGATTGGTTAATGAACAATTCGGGTAGTGAACATTGTCTTTGAACAGATTATGTTTGTTAACCGATCACCCACTGTAATTCTATTTTGACAAAAATCAATTTATAGGATTTTAAGGGAGCTATAGATTATAAGTATGATGATAGTTTTTTTTTTTTTTTATTCAAAATGATGGATCCAATATGATAGCTCAAAATTCAATAGATATTTTAATTTATGCCAATTTTATATTGTTGTTGGACAATTTGTCTATCTGGAAACTATGTATGTAAAGGGACCTGGGATCCCTTATATACAGAGATTTGGACACGTGCATACAGAGGACTTGGAATCGAATTCAGCTGAAAATATTAGCAATCCAGACCTGGTTATTGATTGCCATTCTTTGATGTGAGTGTCCTATAGAGGGTCTCAGTTCACCTACATAGTAATTGACAAATTGAGAAATAGTATCATTTTTTGATAAAAAAAAGATAGTGACCAAGCTACCATAAGTATTTGTGTCACCTCTGCCTGTCATAGATATGCTTATGTATTAATATGAAAATAAAATTCATCTCAATCCAGAATTGAACTGGGACCTTTTTTGATATAGGTGTTTGACTAAATTTTGATTATATAAACTATCTAAAAAAAGCTTGTCAAGTGTTCTGGTAATTTAGTTGGTAGGATGTTAGAGTATAATCTTGAAAGATCCCCATTTCATTCCAGATTAAGGCAAATTTTGTTTTTAAATAAGTATTAAAATTTATAGGCTATTTGTATATTTTCACTAATATTTAATTAATTAGTCTCTAACTGTGTATTTATTTGATATATTGAGTGGCCATAAAATAACATGAGGTGTTCAGAGCCCTGTAGCACGTCACCTATTGAACAAATGTAACAAAATTCAGTGGACATACATAGTGAAACATGCAGTTTCGATTTCGAAAGAAAACAAATTTAGTACCAAAATTTGCCAACAGGGGAATTGTGGCACTGCAGAAGTGTAGAATGTGTGATTAAGGAATGTATAATTGCCAAATGAGACAGCACACATCAAGTTTCTGAACAATACATGATAACGTTTACTGTTAGTTACACATGAAGTTCAATATGACTGTTATTCGGATGTTTCAATAACTGCATGCAGTGCATGACATCTTCCATGTTGGCTGCAACATATCGGTGTGGAAGATGATGTGCGCCACATGCAGTTCTTGGAACATCTGAATGGTGATCATATTGAACTTCATGTGTAACTAACAGTAAATGTTGTCATGTATTGTTCAGAAACTTGATGTGTGCTGTCTCATTTGGCAATTATACATTCCTTAATCACACATTCTACACTTTTGCAATGCCACAATCCCCCTGTGACTTTTGGTATTAAATTTGTTTTCTTTCAAAATAGAAACCACATGTTCTACTATGTACATCCACTGAATTTTGTTACATTTCATCCAATACATAATGCGCTATAGGGCTCTGAACACCCACATTATTTTATGGCCATTCGGTATATAGTAAATTAGTCAGGGTACCCAGCATTGTTTGAAAATTTCATGTATATAATACAGTTTGTGATAACTCTTATGCCATTATGACATTGGCATCCTGACTAGTAGTTATAAAATTTTTAATTAAGTAAATTTATAGACATTATGGATAACTGATAATAAACCATGAAGTACATATCATTTTATTTTAATTAAGTAAATTTATAGACATTATGGATAACTGATAATAAACCATGAAGTACATATTATCATTTTACAATATAATATATTTATAATACTGTATTACATCGAATATAAGCCATAGTAGGATTTTAACATTGAAAAATTGGAAAAAAAAAGATTTTATAATAGGTACTGAAAAATAAGAAACGTTTTTATTTACTTAAATAGGTACTAATATACACAATAAGCTACCGAATAAATTGTAATCAACGATCATAATACTATGCGCGTGTGTAGAGTATAAAGCAAAAGCCCGAATGTTGGGGAATGGAGATCGGGAGAAATACGATGTTAAAATATTCACTTCAAATTTAAGCTGCACCCATACTTTACGACTTAAAAATTTGAATAAAAAGTGCGGCCTATATTCAATGTAATACGGTAATATTTGGAATCCAATGGCTTTTCTGTTCAAATTTAATATTGATTTAACAACATTAAATTTGAACATAAAAGCCATTGGAAAAAATCCAAAAATTTAATGTTAGTGATATAAGTGTCATGATGTGACATCATTATGACACTTATGTCACTAACATTAAATTTGGATAACATTGTTTATGACATCATACCATTATGATTATGATGTCATTTGAACAAACTCTGAAAAATTTAAATACATTTTTGATCTGACTTCAAAATGCCCCACCTTCTGGGGTAATCTTAACCTGGGATAGATTGTTACCTGTGTGGTCAAAAGAAGTTGCTTCAGAAAGTTTGGTTCCTACAAGTTAGATGATGTGGGAGTGTATGTAGAACAGATAGCCTGGATGGCTATATTAATAATTATTAAATATATTAATAATGGCTGGCTATAATAATAAATGTTTAGCTGGCTGGCCAGCCAGCCAAACATTGCATTTTATTAATATAGGTCAAAATACTCTATTATGCAAAAAAAAAAAAAAAACATTCCTAGGTAAATTTATCTCATTAAATGTGCAAAGTTGCTAATTTTAACAAATAACAATTAATACTATTTACAACTAACCTAATGGTTTAATGACACTGCAATCCAGAGTTCGGTCTGAGCTCAGGTCTTTAACTAATTTCTAAATTAAATATAATGAACTTCAAAACAATCTAATAACAATAAACGTTTAACTGTTAAAACAAAACTTACAACTAGAAGTAGCAAATAAATGTTAGATTGAAAACAACAAGATGATGATAGAAACTTATACTAATAAATTGAATAAATTCTCAAACAAATTAAATAACAAAAAATATAAATTTATTAGACTCAAAACACTTACAAAAAGTGTTAATAAATGCTTTATTGAAACATAATAAAGCAACAAGCAATTAGTCAACAAAACTTGTTTAATCCAATTCAAATATCAAAAATCAACTATTCACAAGAACAAACTTAACTACTACTTAAAACTACTACCTCCACCACTGATACAAACTTAAAGCAAAATGTAGACCTTTACAAGAATTTCAATGTCACTTAACCAACCTTACTTCGATGCAACACCTCGTGTGTCGTCGGTTGCTTCCGTTTTTATACCGGTGACTTACAGTCCCGTGCTTTGCTCATTTGCTAAGTTCATGTAACAATATCAATTTGATTAGCTTACAGAGTAATTCATTCATGTCATCCTCTTTACAATTTATTTATATATTGAACAAAACATTGATACAGGATCATTCTTACATTCTCATATCAGATCAGTGGTAAAATTATTCAGATGAGATGACGTCATTAGCCGGGACAGCTCTTTCGGAGAACAGTTTCCAATTCCGTAACACGTGATTCCTAACTACTATGACAGAGAGGGTGAAAGTAAGTCAACTCTTAACTAAAATATAATATGTTAGATAATATTAAAAATAGTGATAAATAATAAAATAGGACAGGTCAGAGTTAACTTCCTCCCAAATGTATATGTATTTATCTCATACTTATTATTTATTTAATTAAAACACATTTATCAGTAATATCTTTAATCTGGCTCTCCATAGTTTAGTATCATACATTATAAAAAATAGCTTCCAACTGCTTGCTTGCAGTAACAAACATAATTGCATTTATATTAATGGCACATTAATGATTTTTTTAATCATAGTAAATTACTAAGTTTTATTTAATTAAAAATTTATATAAAAAATTAACTAATTACAAGATTTTATTAATAAAAAAGCAATATTCCTAATTTAATGATTTGAATCTACTTTTGTTTAACATATCACCCCACTGTTTGTTTTAATGAGATCATTTAACAAGTTCAAGTGTTCATTGTCTTACTGTTTAATAGATATAATATATAGTAGATTCTCTAAAACCTGGCACACTAGAATCTGGTTACATTTTACAAAAATATCCTCATTTTAAAATTCAGAAATTTAATAAAGGATTTTTAAAACTTATCTAATCACTTAACTTAAGTGGGAAGCACATCAAGCAGTTGAGAATAACGTTAAAATCTTTTATTAACACAAACGTTTTCAGCTGATTAAAGCCATCTTCAGGTATCTTTCAAAAAATTTACAGATGTTCTAGAACAGTTATTCGTTCACAGAACATTTTTTGTTCTATCAAGATTTAAAATCAGAACTTTTTACAAGTTATATTGTTTCAAATTATAACACTACGAGATAATGGTAAAATGCACATTAATACATATTAATAAACCTTAAACATTAAAAACATTAAAAACAAAGATTTTAATGTTTTTAATATCTAAATACATTGGCGTAACAACAAGAACTTTAGGCCAAAGAATTATGGAGCATAAAACAGATATCAGTAAAGCAAAATTAAGTACGGCACTTGCAAACGAAACATATGCCAATAATCTTGAAGTCTACTGGAACAAAGCCAAAGTAGTAAGACATGTAGACAATAAGGAGCATAAGTTCGTAATTGAAACGTTGGAAATAGTGCATAGGCAAGACAACGAACCTCTCTTAAATGAGAAAGTAATAGGTATTTCTAAGGCCTGGGAATTTGCAATCAAGAAATAAATCGTAGTCTATATGTAACATTTTTAGTTAAGTTAATTTTTATTATGTTTTAATGTATTAGATACCATTAAAGCACTACATAGCAGCTTAAAATAAACACTCATTTACTAAAATCGTATTCAATATTAATATTATATCATCCTCAGTTAAACATTTCCAAAATAGAACAAGTTCAAATGTTCTAGAACAACAATTCGTTGTTATTTTAAAAAATTAACATAGTTGAAGCGCAATTATTGAGTATACAAACTTAATTAAAATTAAAATTAGTTAATTATTGAGTATACAAACTTATTTAAACATGACCCCATAACATCTAAAATTATAAATAATACGTTATAACATATAATGCAATGGTATTGAACGTTACTTATTAGAATATTAAGCAGTCTTTGAATGAAGTAGTATAGTATATGTATTAGATACCTTTAATGTTATATGTTGTTATTGCAATTTCTAATACCCTTTTAATATTTTGTTCAAAAAATTTGTCTAAAACCTTTGTTTTAATGTTTTTAATGTTTAAGGTTTATTAATAGGTATTAATGTGCATTTTACCATTATCACATAATGTTATAATATGAAACAATATAGTTTGTAACATGTTCCAATTTTAAATCTTGATAGAACAAAAAACGTTCTGTGAACGAATAACAGATTCTAGAACATCTGTAAATTTTTCGAAGGATACTTGAAGATGGGTTTAATCAGCCAAAAATGTTTGTATTAATAAAAGATTTTAACGTTATTCTCAACTGCTTGGTGTGCTTCCCACTTAAGTTAAGTGATTAGATAAGTTTTAGTAAGAGTTAAAGCAGTTATTTTCTTGTGAAACATGATTGTGGATTTCTTTATTATATTGAGTTGTAACATAAATAATTTTGGTTGTATCAAAAAAAATTTTTATTCATTAAAAAAATAGGTTTACATTTAATCAATTATATAATCACAGTTTACCATTTTATAGGCAATTAATGAATGCATTCTGAATAAAAGTTTTTATTTTTTGATACAAAAAAGTCTTGAATGAAAGAATTGACTACTTCATTGTTGTTGAACTTTTTACCATTTAATGCATTTTGTAACAATCTAAACAGGTGATAATCAGATAGCACAAGATCCAAAGAGTATGCTGGATGTGATTATACTGACCATTCAAGCTCCAAAATTTTCTCCTGAATCACTTTGATCTAAAGTAATTCAGGAGAAAATTTACTGAATAATGAGAGCAGTGATATTTTTCAAAATGTATAGAAAAATTGTTGTATTATATTATATTCAGGGTTAGATTAAGACCTTTCAGGCCCATAGGCATAAAAATTTTTTAAATAAATTATAAAACTGTTCAATAATTTTTAACATGCTTTTGGGCCCTTTAGAGTAAAGTTGTTCAGGAGAAAATTTTGGAGCTTGAATGGTCAGTATTACCACATGCAGCATACTCTTCAGATCTTCTGCCATCTCATTATCACCTGTTTAGATCATTACAAAATACATTAAATGGGAAAAAATTCAATAACAATGAAGTCAATTCCTTCATTCAAGACTTTTTGTATCAAAAAATAAAAACTTTTATTCAGAAGGCATTGATCAATTGCATATGAATGGGAAAATGTCGTTAATAACAAGGGTGATTATATAATTGATTAAATGTAAACCTATATTTTTTTAATAAATAAAAAAACTTTTTTAATTCAACCGAAATTATTTATGTTACAACCTAATATTTTCACTGTTATCAGATATTAACACAAAATTTTTGGTTGTTGTTCTTGTTGTTGTCTCTTCCCTTAGGATTTCTTGCACATTTCAGAATGCTAGTAAGTCGTCACCCATTCCATCTTCTATGTTGACTCAACTGAAAATATAGAATTATCTCTGTAATACATAATTGTTGTCAAATACATGTGTAATAATATAAATTATAATTTTTTAATTTTGGTATTATGTTTTAAAACTATTAAAAAATAATTTAACCATAGGAAACAATTCTGAAAATATGCATTATATTTTAATAAAATTTATAATAAAATATTCTAAAATTCTTTGAAATGTATAACTGGAATTAAATTTTTCAATGAAAAGAAGCAAGAATTTGATTATCTACATCATTTTAATTACCATACATTTTTTTTTTTATTGGCAATGTTTCATTTTCTGTTATCACTATGTTTTACATACAAGTTTGTAACCACTCTTGAGGATTAAAAAGTGCCAAATTTTAAAATATGCCAGATTCTCTATTCTACTCAGAATCTGGTATATATTAAGTTCTGACACTTCTCGATTACCAAAAGTGCCAGATTTCAGAAATTATCTCAAAATAATTACTTAATTTAAAATATTTTTATTTTAAATTAAATGAAAATATTTTAAATAATTTATTTACAGAATTTATATTGTTTTTGTGTGTAAAATTAACTTTTTTTTAGAATTCAAACTGATCAACATATTTTGGAAATTAGGAACTTTTTATTAATAACAAAATAATTTTACTGTAGGCATATCATGTAACTTTGAAATGCATTGTATCTACCTTATTATGTTTGTAGATGGATTCTCATAAATACATCTTTCTTTTAGTTTAAACATAATTTCTTCCTGAAAACTGTATATCAAATAACTGTTTCCATTATTTTCAATGTAAAAAAAATTTGACTTTGTCTCATATTCCAGAAATTCGAAGAGTTATTTTCCATATTTGTTAAAATATTAAACAGTGTTTAAACAAAATAACAGTATAACCATAGTTTATATTATTTCTAGTAACCTAAATTATTTATTTAGTTAGAACACATTTAAATATCTTTAATTGACTGTCCATAGTTTTGCAACATTTGTTTGTGGCCTTTTTAAGAAAAATGCCAAATCACAAATATATTTCTTATTTTTTATCAATTTTTAAAATTTAAAAATAATATAATTCCAACAAATTGTATTTAAAATTTTAAATTAGATTTTTTTTTTTAATTTAAATTGTAATTGTTCTAAAAGCTGAAAATAGCAAGCCAAATGCCATAGCCAAAAACATTCCTCAAATTAAAGTGATTTTTGCCTTTAGAGCTTATGATTTTGTATGAGAAAAATAGTATGGAAATTTAGCATTTCAACATGTTTTTGAATCATTTTGAAATTTTATATTTGATTTTTATTTATTATTATTTTTAATTCACTTTTATTAGCTTTTTATATAAAGAAAAATTTGGATCCTGTAATAGAGCTGTAAGTAAAATATAGTTAAATTTTAAAGAAAGACAGGAGTACTAATACTATTAACTGCAATTATTCTGAAAAGATTTTATATGACATTTTGTCATCCACAAGTGTGGATTTGGCAAAACTATTTTATAAAATTTAAGCAAAATAGTATTAAAATAAAGTTCAAAACAGCTCTAAAGCAGGGAAATTTGATTTTCATAGTAAGGAGTGTAATAATAATAATAAATAGTATAAAAATAATTTATCATCTATAATTTTTGAAAATTTAAAGAAGTTTTCTTTATATAATTCAATAATCTCTTGTGACAGAATATTTAAACCTATGGATGCCAATGTCATGGGCTATTATATTGATAATTATACAGTTGATTATATAATATATGTATAGTAATTTTAACATGGCGAATTCTTCCATTTTAAGAAATTCCTAAAAATGTTAAGTATAGTGCATCTTATTAATTTCTAGAATTATTATTATTTTTCGAAAGATGAAAATTCTGATTTATAAACATTTTATATATTTCAATAAATAACATATGTAAAGTTTGTAAATATATTAAAAACTTTTGATAATATATATATATATATATATAACATATAACTTTGGATTAAAAATAATAATAAACTATGCCAATGAAAAATATTTATAGACAGTATATATATATATATAAATATATATATATATTTGGTCACCTTCCGAATGGGAATTTTTCTCTATTGTCTACAGTACGATTCAATTAAATAAATTTTGAAGCCACGCTTTTCCGGTCACCATTATGAAAAAAAATGTTTGGAAATTTTTATAGTCGTGCGAGAACGGAACAAGCTATTTGATCGGCCTGCTAAGCCTATAGACTAACTTTTAATAATACGAATTTGCTATTTCAATAAAACGGAAAAATGGAAATTCTCCTTCTTATTGAAAATATTTACGCATTTGAATGTTATACGCGTAAAATATGTACACTTATTTTTTATATTTTCGAAGACAAGTTCGAAATTGTTATTCTAACTACTGTATTTAAGCTTAATCAATAATGGCCTATGAACAGTCTTCAAAATTTCTCGAGAGAAAGCCAATTGTTCTCCAACTTTATACTTTTATACCCGTTTATCGCGTCATAGAAGATACGTAAGATAGTTTTTCGAGCATAAAATATCCGAAGTGAAGTCACTTCGGTCACGTTATGCTCCTGGAAAACTCTCTCTCTTATGCATCCATAAACTAAAATTAAAAAATATTAATTCTTGTACCGGGATTCTAGCTGATATATTTATCTTAATTTATAATTCATTAAAAATACTTCTCTGTATCATTATACTACAGTAAGGGCCGGTTCTAGCTATAGATAGACTAGGCACCGCCTAGGGCGCTAAAAGTTGAAAACTATTTGATAATATACTAAAATATGTGGCCTTATTGTTTAATATACTATATTATAGTATATTAAACAATAAGGCCATATATTTTATTTTACTATTTGTGAGGGGCCAAATTTGGAATCTGCCTAGGGCGCCGAAAACTCTTAAGCCGGCGCTGACTACTGTAAAAAAAAGACATTAATTAGTTTTAAACAATCGAAAATTCGTTTCCATGTATATGCCATGCCACATATTTTAAGAATTTAAATTTAACAAAACGATAAATTTACCAATTTAGAGAGTTCAAACTTGCTCCATAGCGCCGTTCTAAGTTAACCTACGATTAATAGTTTATCCGGAGTAAACTGTGCCCCTAGGACAAAGACAAATCTTCAGTCCAAAATCATTAATATTGGCATAACTTGATACGTGTAAATTGTCACTCCGTAACTGCCTT